>CM035439.1:8354827-8444827 GCA_020310875.1 Ceratopteris richardii
CACATTGGAAATTCACGAAATTTTGGAAGAAGTGGACCAAGATGGGCCTTGCTCATCTTCTGCAACTAAGAGGGGCTCTTCAACAAATGGTGACCAATTGCCCTCTACTGGACCAACAATGGTAAGAGAGAGTGAATTACATGATTTTAATATATTATATGGAAGAGAGCATATGGGATGTTTGCGGGAGAAAAAACAAAGATGACGAGAAAATTAGAAGTTGCCTACTTGCCCAGGTAGACCACATCGGGCCAACATGAGAAGGGACACACAGTGGACCAGCTTGGGCTAGTACATCTAGTGGTCCTCTCTTAGAGACTACTTCAAGGCTTGGTTGGGTGACTTCTCCCATGTGGCCAAACTCGTCAAGTTGGGAGACTACGTTCGGATGAACCATCTCGTGTTGGGCGAGTGGATTAGACCCCTCTTGTGCATACACCTCTAGAGAGGCAAGTTGCACCAACTCCTTTAGTTATGTAGACTTCTTCCATCGGGCAAGTTGGGTGGGAAAATTTGTGCAAACATCTCCAGAGGGGCAAGTTGGGCCAACTCCTTAGGTTATGTAGGTTCCTTCGGTGGGCTAAGTTCGGTAGGCAACTTTTGTACATACACATTGAGGGGGACAGACGCGTGGAGTTGGGGAGCTTCCTCAAATGGCCGAATGTCACTAGTAGAAACATCCACACACACACATACATATGTATATATGTGTGTGTGTGTGTATATATATATATATATATATATATATATATATATATATATATATATATATATATATATATATATATATATATATATATATATATATATATATATATATATATATATATATATATAGAGAGAGAGAGGGAGGGAGGGAGGGAGGGAGGGAGGGAGGGAGGGAGGGAGGGAGGGAGGGAGGGAGGGAGGGAGGGAGGGAGGGAGGGAGGGAGGGAGGGAGGGAGGGAGGGAGGGAGGGAGGGAGGGAGGGAGGGAGGGAGGGAGGGAGGGAGGGAGGGAGGGAGAGAGAGAGAGAGAGAGAGAGAGAGAGAGAGAGAGATACATGCATGCATACATACATACATACATACCATAGTTGGTGAGGTACGATCCCTACGACAGGTATGGTACGCAATAGTACCATCCAAGACAGTCCAGTGCGTTCGGTGTGTTCAGTTCGGTGCGCGTAAGGTGCGAGGACCGAATGGTATTCGAAGGTAAGGTGCGTAAGGTGCGTCGTTACAAAGACACATATATTCATAAGAATCTAAGTCTACACTAGGTATGAAGATTTACAATCAATACTCATGATTCACAATATATATTATACTTTATTAATTATCACTCAATGTTTAGGAATCAAGACTCAAGAACAATCTAATAATACTTCTCTCTCTCTCAAGACTCAAGAGAAATCTAATAGTATATGTGGGGCAAGGGGCTCTTAGGTAATAGGCTCTCTCTCATGTCTTGCTCAAAGGGTTGCTCAAAGGATGAAGGCAAGGGCTCAAGGCTTCAAGCTTGAGAGCTCAAAGGGAAAGAATGCATGCGCAAAAGATAGTAGAATAAGTGACTCACTAAGCGGTTCAAATTCAGCAAATTAGGTCAGCCTTTTTTTTTGTGACAGTGTAACCGCGAATTTTTCGCACCTAAACGCACCGAACACACCGAATGAATAGAATGCAAAAAAATTGCGGTGTGGCGCACCGAATCTGCCATGGTACCATGGTAGGTACGTACTAATCATGAGGTACGAATCCGTACGATATTAGTAGGAATTTTTTTTTTCATCTTTTCATGTACATGGGAGTGTACACATATGAAGGGTACTTTTTGCCATGAATATGCATAATATTGTATCTATGCATGAAGATAATTGTTCTCTAGCTAGCATAGCTTCAAAACCAATGTATTTTCTTAATAAATTCAAGTCAAAATGGAAAATAAAAATTTTGGTACCAATTGGTACGAATACGTACTAATGGTACGTACGAATCTACTCGTACTGGTACGAGTACCAACTATGATACATACATACATACATACATACATGAAATAGAGATGTGTGAGAGAATAGACAAGACCACAGAGAGATGAGCAAAGCACATATATGCCATATATTCCAAGACATGAAGTACATGAATCTTACAAAGGATCATAAAAATATGCATATAAATGCACATGCGGCTGCCTATTTCATAACTTCACAATCTCCATGTGTAGAAGATGATCTCCTCCAAGTGTTGATATGCTCCAAGTTGATGTCCTCGTGATTGAAGAAGAAACACAAACCCTAATTGCTGCCCTCCTTTGGAGAAGAAGATAAACCATAATTCAGCTCCTCCAAGCTCAAGAAGACCTTTCCCAAAGTCTACCTCAAGGCTTGATCTCCAAAAGATGATGATTTTGTGTCAGTACTTGATGTCTTTATATAGTTTTGGGCTGCCCAAGTTAAAGCACATAAACAAAGCTCAAAAAAGCCAATTTCTGAAAATCATGGCACGGATTTCGAAACTTGGCATATATAAAGCTTAATTATGAGCTTAATTATGTTTAATTTTTCATTAAAATAAAGCTTAATTATGAGCTTTTGCATAATATCAAATCATATGCTTCTCTCATGTCATGTATTTGACTTGATTTTGAACCATTTTTGACTTTTGACTAGAATTAGGGTTTGACTTTTGACTCCCAAAAAGTGGTTCAAATGTTAAATATCATATATCATTCGAAAGTTCTTGAAGGGCACTATCGAAATCTCAAATAAAAAATTCATGCAAGATTTTTGACCTTGGTTGTAATTGGCTATGCCAAAAATCCAAAAATTTTTGAAATTATTGAAGAATATGTGCAACCCTCTTGTGGAAGGTTGCTTTTCCAATAGTTGGACCAAGGAGCATATCATGGAACACAAGCTAAGTGCTTCCTCGAAGCACATTGTGGATGGCTTCTAAGGCAAAGACATGTTGGTTTTTAAGGCCCACAATCAATATAGAGACAAAAATGAAATTGAGACATGAAAGACAATAGAGAAGACAATAGAGAGATGGAGCAAAGCTCCAACTTCACAATCTACATATATTAAAGATGATATCCTCCAAGTATAGATAAGCTCCAAGTTCATGTCCTCCTGGATGTTAGAGAAGTATCACAAACCTTAGTAACTGCGCATCCTTTGAAGAAGACCTCCACTTGAGTCTAGCTCTTGGTAGCTCTTCGAGAGATGATAATTAGAATAGCCACCAAGCATGTCTTTATATAATAATTGTGCAAACTTGAAAAGCGTTGTTTGGTGAATGCTCTTTTCAGGGTTTGAAAGGTTATTTCTGCTTCTTTGGTCCACATGAATTTCGCATTACTTGTAACCTTGTAAGCTTGGTGAGAGGTGTCGCTATCTTGGAGTAATCTTTGATAAATATGTGTTAAAAGATGGCATTGCTTAGGAAGCATTGTACATCTCGAACACATGAAGGTGTTTGCCAATCAAGGATTGTCTGTAACTTCTTAGGCTCCATGAAGATTCCTTTTTTCTTGAGACAATATACCCTAGGAATTTCACTTCTCTCTCTCTCTCTCTTTGATGGAAGGAGCATTTCTCCAACTTTGTATATGTTCATTTTAGTGTCTCTAGAATTAATTTTACATGATATTCATGCTCGTTTAGATCTTCGAATATCAAGATAGCAACTAGATATATGAACAAAATCATCTAGATATATCCTCAAAAAATATCATTCATCATGTGTTGGAAAACTGTTGAAGCATTTGTGAGACGAATGGCATAACTACGTATTCAAAATGTCCATACCTTGTGCGAAAGGATGTCTTCCATTTATCTCCTTCTCTGATTATAACAAGGTAGTTAGCCCCTCAAAGATCAATCTTAATGAAAAAATTTGCCTTTCCAAGTCAGTCTAGAAGCTTTGATATAAGTGGTAGAGGATATCTATTTTTAATAGTAACGATAATTCACACACATGTGGAGCCTTTTATCCTTCTTCTTTACAAATAGGATAAGGACTTCCGCAGGGGACTTCAAATATCTAATAATTCCTTTGGTTAGGTTTTCATCAATGTTTTTGGGTAATTCTGTGAGTTCCTCTGGGGATAATCTATAGATTGGTTCAAAGGGTGGTTCTACTCCCTCTTGGAGTTCTATGGCACAGTCATAAGGTCCATGTTCTGGCATAGTGTCAAGCTTCATTGATGTATCACCCACATCCATACCACCACCACCACCACCACCATCATCATCATCATCATCATCATCATCATCATCACCAACAACAACTTCAATTGACATACCTTTTTCTTCTTGTGAGGGAGAGGTTGAGTAGTGCTTCTTGGGTGCAGGTGTTATCCTTTTCTCCCAAAAAGGCATCATGCAAAGCATTTTGCATAACTTTGGAACACGTGACTTTTGTACTAGAACTCATGGAAGGAAATTGATCACTTATAATCTTATCCATAGTTAAAAAAATCGTACGATTTTTATTTTTTTAATATCGTAAAAACCTCAATCACTATTTAAATCTCTAGGAACGATTTATAAAAAAAAGTAAATTTTAAAGTTTTGTCTAAACCTTGTTGTATTTTGCACTCTTCAAAAATGACTTCTAGCTTATATGTATTAGGGTTGTAAATACCATTCAATAGGATCTTTTTCAAGAGGATAATTTGGCATGCATAATGAATTTGTACATGATTTTACAATTATAGGGAACACATACATATGAACATTGGTTGCTCATACATTGATGAATGATCTCTAAGATTTAGATAATGACAAAACACCTAGACTAGATGTGTTTATTGTTGGAAGTGAGGTGGGCCCTAATAATAATATTCACAGGTTTACAGGATCTTCCAACACATGAACCTTAGCATACACACCTTAAGACTCAAATCATATGAATGAGAAATAGAGATAGAATACGCAATTTTTCAGTGTGTCAAAATAAGCTGAATGCTTACCTACACTATCGAATATGAATGTCAAATTACAATGTGTGTGATGATACAAAACTGAATTTATGCTAATACAAACTGAATCTAGGCTAAATTTAGGGTTCTAGATTCAAGAAATTGTGCACTTTATATGTACAAAAAGTGCTATATGTACAAAAAGTGCTTAAGAGATATGAAGAGTGTGTGTATGTGAGATTGAAGTGAATAGAAACAGTTTAGAACTGTTTGTGCATAAAACCTTAATTCTGAAATTAGGGTTTCAGGAACCTTAAATCAGAAATTGCCCTAAGCACTTCAATAAGTCTTGAGTGATCGATGTGTGATACTAAATAATGGCCTCAACCCATCTTTATATAGGCTTAGGAGCTGATTTGCGAAAAAATCAATGCAAGGCCAAAAAAACACTTTCGCTGAATGAAAACTACGATCAGCTTTTGCTATTAAAAACTTCAATGATCTCTTATTCTAGCCATCAGCTAGTTATGGGAGTTAGCTTTTCTTCATGTACATGATATGAGGAATCATATTATGCAAAAAAAACTTTTTGAGCAGAAATCAGGGTTAGGGTTTTCTTGCATTTCTGGACCTCTGAAGACAAAATGTCATATACCAAATGAAAGCTCTCCTCAAAATCTCCTTGATGAGCTAATAATAATTTTTGACCTTTTGTGGATCGGATTAATTCAACGAGTCACACACCCCTTCATTTCCCTACCTAGGGTTCATCTCTATGCGGAACTCCATCCAGTGATCTAGCGCATCCTTTCTTCATTGCTGACTCGCAAAATCATTTGAATAAATTAGAACTAAAATCTAAAAAGTGGAACAATCTAAAGATATAAGTATCATTATAGAGGACACAAGAGGAGCTTCTGTCTTGCTCGAGAAGGAGCAAGGTTGATACAGAGGGAGAGTCTCTCTCTCTCTCTCATGATTGAGCACAATGGGACATGTGTACCTGCGAGGTTTGCACCCTCTGCTCCAGCTCGGAGAATGTAGTCCTCAATCTCGTCGATGTAGAGACCAAATAGAGTGGGGGAGAGTGGGCAGCCTTGCTTAACACCGATGGTGCTAGCAATGGCCTCAGACATACCTCCTTGGCACTGTACCCTCCCAGTCACCTGCTCATAGAGTGCATAGATGACCCAAATCATTCCTGATGGTACTCCCAAGCTCTGGAGGCGTCGGACGAGTCTCTCTCGTGGCACTGTATCAAAAGCTTTGCGGAAGTCCTCATTGTGCTCATGTCGCATTGCCTCAACAATGTCATGGAGGACTTTCGCACAAGGTGATATGCCTAATTCTCCTATTCCTCACACATGTCGAATGAGGCATGTAGTTGTGTGAAATGTTTTTGCACAATACTTGCACACCCACCTTCGTGTTCCCAAACCAGAATTGATAGAATTTACCAATTCATAGCTTGATGTGTGAAGGGTGCAGAGATGGGAAATACCACGAGGCATAATGGAGGCAAGATGGATGGATGTAATGAAATTATGGGAGGCTATGGATGCTTTGGATAATGGATGAAACAAAGGTGTGTATTATGTAAGCCAAGTGCTTTAAGGCAAAGTTGAAGCAAGCCCTTAGCCTCAAGGGCGGGACAAGAGTGCATGGGGTGAAGAAGGAAAAGGTTGAGGCAAGGGGTGAGCAAGGGAGATGCAAAGGGCAAGGGCTAGAGGCAAGGCAAAGGGAGTGAAGAAGGCAAAGGCAGAAGCAAGGGGTGAGGAAGGGAAAGGCAAAGGGAAAGGGGTCGAGGCAAGGCAAAGGGAGTGAAGAAGGCGGAGGCTGAAGCGAGGGGTGAGCAAGGGAGAGGTAATGGGGTGAGCAAGTGCCAAGGGGTAGAAAAGGGAGCTCTCTCTCAATTGATGGCACTGTAGGCAGCTGCTAATCAAGGTGAAAGGGAACCTACTTTTGATTAGAATCACTATGAACAATTAAAAAAAAAAAGGGTCAGATCTAGTACGCATCAAAAAAAGCAATACACATTGCATTGTTGGAAAAAAAATGTCAGAATGCTCAAATTTGCCAAAAATTCCGGCAACCACAATTCGTGGACTCAGTCAAAATTTGATCGAAGGTGGTCAGAATTGTCTATTGTACCATTGAAAGAGTACATGCACATCTGCATAGGGAGAGAGAAAGAGAAACCGCTTTGCGCACAGCTTCCTCTACGTCGTATAGAGCTCATGACATCACTGATGATGTCAAACCACACAGATGACAGTTGAGCATATCCTTCGAAGAATTCGTGGGTGACATAGAATATCGGGATTGCACAAACTCACTTCTTTACGAGTCAAAGTTCACTCAAACTTTGCAATGTCAAAGAGTGAAGCTAGCACCTCATCTATGGCTAATTTTTTACCTTCCTTCACACCCACATTCATGCCGAAGGATGAAAGATTAAATGGGCAAAACTATAATCATTGGAAAGATGTAATGAAAGCATATCTGAACACCAATCTCTTCACGATGTAGTAGACGGGTCTGAATCTGAACCCAATAAGGCCAACAACCTAGAATCTTGGCATATTTGGAATGTTAAAGATAAAAGGGCATTAGCCAAACTTCTACTTGCCTGTGATGAACTGAATAAAGGGCACATCACGACATGTAAAACATCCAAAGAAGCCCAGGGAAACTTTAGCGGCCTTATACGACGATAAGCCTCGAGGATCTATACCTTACAAGTAGAATTCCATAATCTAACTATTCGGCCACAAGATATAATCACAAAAGTCATAGCTCAGTTTGAAGACTATCAACACAAGTTAGCACTTTGTGGTCGGCTAATTTCCAGAGAAGATATGGCCATCAGGCTACTTAACAAACTACCTAGGTCGTATGACTCCTTTGTAGCGACCTTGTACAGTCGAGCGCAAGTTCTCACTTGGGAAGAAGTCCGTCATCTTCTGTTCCTTCACGACTCGCGCACTAAGTCGACCTCCTTCCAAGAGACTGCAATGAAGATAAAAGGGCCTTTTAACAAAGGAAAAAATACTAGTCATACAAGCTATGGACCCAAGCCAGGATCAACTACTTCCTCCAAGCAGTATAGTTCTAACTTTTGTGGAAAAACGGATCATTTAGAGAAATTCTGCTATAAGTTATAACTTGATGATTTGTGGGTTTGTGACTTTGACAACTTCCCCAAATAAAAAAGGGATAAAAAGACAAGTTACTCAACCTCACACTCCATCCCAGAATGGAGTAACTGAGAGAAAGAATTGAAGAGTGATGGAAATGACGAGAACTATGCTTCATAACAAAGACTTATCCTACAAGTTTTGGGTAGAAGCACTGCATACTGCTGTTCACATACTTAATCGAGGCTTCACCAGTGCATTGCACAACAAGACACCATTTGAAGCATACTATGGAAGAAAGCCTAATCTGCATTACTTTCGAGTATTTGGCAGTGAAGCATTTGTGCACGTGCCAAAAGAAGATCGCAACAAGTTGCAATCCAAGTCTAAGATACACATCTTCATAGGGTATAGTGAGCAATCAAAAGCGTATCACTTATATGATCTTGAAAACCACTCCATCATGACATCTAAGGATGCGATATTCAATGAAGCTTCCACATACTACAGCAAGGATCCAACAACAAATCTTAGTCCACCCATCTACACTACAGAGGGGCACTGAGTTTTTTCCAAACCAAACTCAGAAGTAAGTACTTCAAGTCAACTGAGAAGATCTCAAAGACTTATTAACAAGAGATAGTGAGAACAAAGTCATTATGTCAATTATGCCTTAATGCATCTGATTCAACAAATCCCACAGCCTTCTAACTACAAAGAAGCTCAAGGACAACCTGGGTGGGAAGAAGCTATGCAAGTGGAAATGGATGCAATAGAGAAGAACAAGACTTGGACTCTTGTTCCTAAACCCACAAATCATCAAGTTATAGGAGTCAAGTGGCTCTACAAGGTCAAATACAAATCAGATGGAACATTAGATAAGTACAAAGCAAGGTTAGTAGCTAAGGGATACAAGCAACAACATGGCATTGACTATGAAGAAACCTTTGCTCCTACCGCAAGATTAACAACCATAAGAATCATCTTAACACTTAAGTGCTCACTTTAAGTGGTCCATTTACTAGTTGGACGTCCAAAGTGAATTCCTCAATGGAGATCTTCAAGAAGAAGTATATGTTGAACAACCTGAAGGATTCAAGTTCTAAGGAAAGGAAGACCAAGTATACAAACTTCACAAAGCACTTTATGGACTCAAGCAAGCTCCCAGGGCCTCGTATGAAAAGATTCATAAGTTCTTTGAAGCTGAAGGATTTCACAGAAGCAATGCTGATGCTAACCTCTACATCTATCAAAAGGAGTCCTTAGTTGCTATAATCATCCTCTATATAGATGACTTGATCTTGACAGATTTAGATGATGAACGCATCCAATTCATCATCACACGGCTTCTGGTACAGAGGGCGCATCGAGCTTGCAGGATATTCAGATTCAGATTGGACTGGCGAACCTGATTCTCGACGGTCCACTTTTGGATACATACTCTTGCTTGGCTCAGGACCTATCTCTTGGGCAAGTAAGAAGTAGCCTACAGTTGCTTTATCATCCACCGAGGTTGAGTACTGTGCATCCATCTTTGCAGCATGTGAGGCGATTTGGCTTCGACTTTTATCTTCCATTGGTGGTTTGCAGGTTATGCGGCATGCATTCGCATTGATAGCCAATCACCCTTGGCCATCACCAAGAATCCAGTGTTCCATACTCAAACAAAGCACATCAAGACCCAGTACCGTTTCATCCGCGAGAAGCTCGTGTCTCAGGAGATGTCTCTCGAGCAGTGTACCTCTTAGAAGAACCTAGCGAACATGTTCACGAAGGCTCTACCTCTAGTTCCACTCGAACGCTCGGTGGACCTCTGCAACATTCAGCCGCTCCAAAATGGAGCTACAAAGGGCATGTTGATAACATGATTGCTCTTACATCATCTATATTTTGTATCGGCATGAGTGCATCTCCATTTTATATCTAGAAGATACTCCATTTCTAGTTTATTTCCATTTTATATTGTATTTTCTATTTGAGTACCTTGCCATTTGCTTCAGCCTTCTACCATTATATTCATTCTCCTTTAAGAGGAATTATCCCATTGTACTTTGGAGAGCCCCTCCCAAATCTATATAAAGAGGGCCTCTCCCCTTATTTGTACTTGGTTAGAAGCTTGAGGAGCCTACTCCATGCTCTTGGCAAGCTCATTTCTAATCCACATGAGTTTACCCATTTCATGGTCTACTCATTTTGAGTCTCAGATTCTCTTTCTTTTGTGAGTATACTCTTCTTTTCATTTTGCTTCTGCGCATGTACTCTCTACACATAGTGCCTTTCAAAATAAGGGGAATCATCGAGACTTGTGAGAGTTGGTATCGAAGAAGGAGTATCCACGTGAACCTCGGCGTTAAAAGGTGTAGGACGACGGTGACGAGAGCCGTTTCCGTGAGTGTGAACAGCCCAACCAACACCGCGATGCGACTGCCTCAAGTGGAGGAGAGGTCACTCTTCTCTCAACCCCTTCTCTTGGATGCCATAATGAGTAATAACCTCCTCTCTCTCTCTCTCTATCTATCTATATATATATATATATATATATATATATATATATATATATATATATATATATATATATATATATATATATATATATATATATATATATATATATATAGCCGAAAAACTCGGTTTGACAATAGTTCCTCACACGTTTTTGGGTGGATGAACATGATTTGAAGGGGATTAAAAAAAGAGATTAAGTAATTTCGGTTTTTTTTCTTGACTTTGGAGGCTAAAAGATATAAGTTGGAGAGCAAAGTAAGGGAATCAAGGGTATGTATATGTACCTTGAGCTCTGGATATTGGGTATGGGTCATCAGAACAAGTGATAGGACTTTCAAGCTTTCATTTCTAAGCTAGCAAAGTGACCCTCTTTTGAAGAATTTCCTTTTCGTCTCTTATATCGACATACCCACCTTCTTGATGCATAGCTTTTGCGCTCGGACATCTCATTCATGAGATTTTTGTCATCTTACGAAGCTACTCTCCTAACCTTTGCTAACAACAAACTGCGCTTGATTTGGAGAGATTTTGCCGAACCAAAATGCCTCTGGAGCACTGGGCATCCACTCCTGAGCCTAGATTTTGGTCATTTGACATCGAAATCAACTTTTTTCACTTGGAGTAGCCTCATAGCTTTGAAGTGCAAGTGCTGGACCATTTGCTTTTGACTGTCGAGGACTCATGAAAACCAAAAGTGCTTCAGTTTGGCTCAATTTGCTTATTTGGGGCTATTATTATATGCTTTTGGCGTCGTTTTTGCTGGTATTTGGTGCTCGGAACCCCCTCGGGCCAACTGGACATTTCGAATTTTCGTTTGGGCCTAGTGAGGATTGCAGATCGACGCTTTAACGCTTCAAAGATTGCTTTGATTCCACTGTGGAAGCATTACTTTGTATCAAGGAAGTGCTCTAGTACTACTTTTTCTCTCTTTCTTGCATATTAAGTTTACTTCCATTCCTTTTACATACTCTAGTTAGTAAACGGAGGGAGTGAAAAATGGATCCTAAGAGTAAGCAATCTTTAGAACACACTTCTCCACCTAGAGCGAAACAACTAGAGGACCCTGACCATAGGATGGAAGAGGAAGAGCTTGAGCAAGAAGTTGAGCAAAAGGTAGAGGGACAAGAGCCATAAGAAGAAGAGTATTTTTATGTGGAACTCTACGATGAGTTTGTTACACACAAACAATTCACAGAGTTCAAGGAACAATCCCTTAGGCTGGAGAGAGACATTGGTAGCATGACCTCTCTCATTGAACAACTTAAATCTCCGATGATCTCACTTGAGACACATGTTACCTCTTTTCTAGCTAGGAAGGAAAGAGAGATGCCTACTCTTCCTATGGAGATGGCTTTCCTAGTAAACATACAGGAAAGAGTTCTAGGGAAGCTCCCCTCCAAAAAGACCTTAAGCCACCTACTTTTACGAGGGATGATCGTGAGAGAAACAAAGATGCCATCTACCCTTTTTTGCAAAAGTGGAATGAGCTGCATCAATTGAAGGGCACCCCACCTAAGTATTGTGTGCTAGAGGCGAGTCTCTCTCTTGGCCTGCGTGCTTATAAGTGGTGGATGAGTCTCAAGGAGGCGAATTCTATCCCTACACAATTGAGTCAGTTCAAAACTCTTTTCTTGAAAGAGTTTCTTCCTGAGAATGAGGAAGAGAGGATCTTGGATTAGTGGGATAGGATCACTCACAAAGGTAGGCCTTTGTCGATCTACATATCCCTACACTATAGGGAGATCATACTGAAACTTAAGGGCTTGGATGATTTTCAAAAAACAAGAGGGCTTGTTAGGAGCTTAGACAAAGCCATCAAGAGAGGTGAGAAAAAATATACCTAAGACGTTTAAGGAGGCAAGTACGCTGAGATATATGAGGACCATAACCATCCTCGGTATACTCCTATGGAGACTGATCAGCCTCAGTTTTGACCACATGCGTTAGTTAAACTTCATGGTAGTGTAAACGGGACTAGGGTGCGAGTCATGATAGATGACTGTGCCACTCATAACTTCATAAACTATGCTCTGGTCAAGAAGCTAAAGATTCTCCAGCAACCCTGTGCACATAAATACATAGTATCTATGATGCAAGGGGAGGACAAGAGGATATGAGATACTATGGTATTCAATTTAGAAGTCAAGATGCAGGATTACATTGATCATATCGACTTCCAAATCATGAATATGGAGAGGACAAACCTTGTGTTAGGAAGAGAGTGGCTATGGGGGTTGGGAGACACACTTAAATGTAGTTACCAAAACAACACCCTTGAGTTTGAAAGAAATGGAAGTAAACTTTGTATACAAGGAAAGAGAGATGTACCTAGTGCACCTCTCATCTCAACTTTAGAGTTTAATAGTCTTTGTCATTTTCAACATGTACAAGAGATCTTTTTGTTGTATAGTCAGGACTTTGAGTATTGTACAAACACTTCATCTGATGTATATTTTCATGTTAGAAATGTAAATATAGACATGACTTTTTACTACTCTTCCTTGCAACAGCGTGTTGTTAAAGGTTTTAAAGACCTGATGTTTGAATTTAGGGATGTTTTTTCCACTGACTTACCTAGAGGGTTACCACTTGAGAGAGGGGACATTGACCATGCTATTGAGGTAGTTACTAACACTAACCCTATTTGTAAGCCACCTTCTAGGCTTAGTGTTTCTCAACATGAGGAGAGTTACGTCCCTAAAATTAAAGGACATCTGGATAGGCGCCTGTCGTTAAAGTGTCCGGCCAAATATGAACTGGCCGCCAAGTGTGAACAGGACCACCTCCTCATTTGAGCCTATAAATAGGACCCACGGGGTCATTTGTGAGACATCTGTCATGTGAGGCACTTGGATTCTTGGCCTTTTGGCAGAGCCTCGTCACCCGTACTGGTGGGGGGCTGGCGGTATGGAATGCAAGTCCCTTGGAGGTGGCTACAGGCTCCCAAGCTCGGGGGTGAGCCAGTATTGGCTCTGAGGCTGGGAGGTGAGTTTGATGTCTATCCTTCTATTGTTTGTGAATATGGCTTGTGTTTTGTCTTGTCTAGCAGGGAGGATCCTGGAGGTCATAACATTGGTATCAGTGGAGCTCTCTGCTCGCGTGGAAAAAGAAGGACAACGTGCACAAAACCATCAAAGCTCCTGAAGCCGTGATGGCTAAGCTTGACATGCTTCTCACCCTCTTGTATGGGGTAGTATGGGATGCTTCCAGCCGAAGGAAGGAGCAAGGGGAGCACATGCAAGCCGATGGTCGGAGAACACATGTAAGTCCCTCTCTTCTTGTGTTTTTCATGTAAGTAGGTGGCAGGAGGAAGGTGCAAGGAGAGCACATGCAAGTCGATGGTTGGAGAACACATGTACGTCCCTCTCTTGTGTTTTTCATGTAAGTAGGTGGCTGGATGACTGGTACTCTCCAATTGCACACTTGCTGGGCTGCCCTTGTGTGTGGCTGGGTAGAGAAAGAGGGCTGTGTGGGAGCAGCCAACTTAGAAGGAGAGAGGCAAGAAAGAAGCATACATCGAATATTTGCTTGCTAGATGCCTTTCAGCCTTGTTGGGCGAAGAAAATTTGATGAGCGCTGCTGATTTTTGTCCATGATGCATGCTTAGAAAGAAACCCATCATCAGCCTATAAGATGCATTTGGTTGGCCCGAGGAAATCACATGTATTCTCAGAAATGAAGGGGCTGGATGGGAAAAGATGAAAGGAATGCGATGGAGCTTGTAGGGAGGGCTGGACAGTCACTATATCTATTGGTTGCCCCCTCTTTGCACTCCAGCCCAGCCTAATTTTTTTTCTTAGCAGCACCTCTATATGAGTGCACAGTTGTGCATGGTTGTAATTCATCCATCAGTTGATGGAAAGAAGGCAGTCATCTTCTTTAAGCAGTAGGGCATCATTAGGGCAGCTGTAGTAGATGGGCAATGTTTTTTTTTAACCTTGCACATGCAATTACTTGGGCTGCAAGGCAATTACTTGGACAACAAGGAATCTTCCATTTGGGGTCTTCTCGCATAAATTTGGTGGACCCACCTCATCGAATTGGGTGCATGGATTCTCCTTCATACATTCTATGTGGCGGGTATTACTTGGGTGATGTGTACAATTAGAAAGTTTTGAAAACTTTCTAAATTAATTAAGGATGTAGCTGGAAAATAGTGGAAGTGGGAGGATTTTAATTTAGGAACATACGAATGGCTTCTCCTCTCTTCATCTTGGCATAGCACACATTTACCAAGATAACACGTAAGAGAAGTGTCCTTCACACCTTAGCCTCCATACTTGCAGTTTCAGCCACTCCACCTTCTTCTTCGTCATGGAGATGTTCCCAGAGCCCATTAATGACGACTTCCATACCCTACATACAAGCACGGGCTACGTCCCGAAAGGGGTCTTCTTCCCCATTACTTCCATAACATCGAGATTTATCACTGGATGCATAGATTAGGAGGTGGGTATATTCAGATTTTTAACTCCATTAGATGAGCCATGGCAGCTGTTCATGGTGAGGTGGGGTCCTTGGCCCATGATTTGAGCATACTCATGGCGTGCTCAAGATGAAGGGCATGAGTACACTCACTTTCCTCTTTGATTAAGAAGTGGCAGGAAAAGACCTTGGATGCATATTCACAGGGATTCTGAGGATCTTGGGCATTGACCCAAATCCTCAACTGAAGTGGGGATGCCGAAAGGAGTACTTCTTTGAAGTGCTTTGCAGACCCATTGGGTGTGACTACAGACATGAGAGGGATTGATGAGGGTATGGCCCTAACTATCAGTTAGATAGTCGAGGAGACCTATGGCGAGGGTGATACCTTGCCTACCAAGGTCGGACTGCAGTTAGATAGTCGAGGAGACCTATGGCGAGGGTGATACCTTGCAAGGTCTAACTTTCGTGGAAGGGATTTCCACTTGACAACTAGTGGTTGATAGAGGATACTGGTCATCCTTGTGACCTTACGGATACATACCAACTGCTTCCACGATGATGGGCTTACTATGGGACGGAGGGAGACAGTCGTCTACCTCATGCCACATGGTGTGACTAAGATCATGTGATATTCTTTGGGGATCTTTTTTGAGATCCATGGCTATTGACCTATATGGTCTCATGTGGATGAGACCCGATCTTAGGTACATAGATGGGTCCTTCCAGACATGTACAATTTTCATACCCCTATATGGAAGGTCAAGTTTCTCTCTTGCAGGTCACTATCTGTGATCAGGGATAGGAGTTGAGGGATTGGTGGATGATTATTGATGTGGTATGACTACCGGTCTATATCTGTAGGCATTACGTTCTGAGAGGATTTCCATAGGGTGGGTCATAGGCCATATTTGTCGTGAGACCACCTAGAGTGGGACCTCTGCAAAGTAAAAAGAAAATTTACAAATCTTGTTTTTTCTAATTCAATAAATCAATCACACAATTCAAAAATCTCGAAACTACCAGTTGTCCTCCGCTTTGTTTGCAAAAGGTAGAAGAAGTGTCTTCATTATTAATAGATTGATAGTTTCCACAAGGACTCCAAAAAAAAATTAGTTATACAGAAAATTAGTTGGCCCTCTTAGAGGTTCTAACCAAGGAGCACGAAGGTCCCAGAAGCGCATAGTTTCGCCTCCAAAAATTATTTCTCCGATACACTTTGGGTGAGCTTCAGATAATATGAAGCGAAGAAATCCAAGTTGTATCTAGAAAAAAAATGGTAATTCAATTCTTTCAGAAATGAAATTGTTATTTGAACTATTATTGATTTTAATTTGACCAAAATTTGGTTGTGCACCAAAATTAGGGTTTTTGTGCTACTCTGACATTGTTTCCAACACTTGATCTCCAAAATTTGGATAATGAAAAAACACTTAAACTCGATGTGCTTATGGAGGAACATTATCTCTTTTATTGGAAATCTCTTCAATTATGGTGATTGCTATTGCTAATGAGATTTGGAGAGACTTTTAGATATCATGATGAATGACAAAGTACATAATAAAATAAAAATCGCTCCTGATGAATAAAAAGCTTGATTTTTATTTCCATGTTTTTAAATCTTTACGATTTAAATCTACGATTTAAATCTCACCTTTGTATTACGATCTTATCCTTCACTTCTTGTGGGATTTGCTTGCATGCATCAATTGTTTTGTGCATCAAATACCTGTCACACGTTTCGTTTTGCCACTCAAGTTATTGTACTTGTGTATTGTTCACCACAATACTTGCATTGTCACACTCAAGTACCAGTCCCTTGATGCGATGAAGTACTGATTACACTCAACACATTGTGTGGGTTATTTTAATGGGACATGATGGAAATTAGCAAACTTTCAGAATCCATACATAAAAATAAAAAACAAGATGAGTATATGTTATAATGAAGCATCAAAATTCGAATTACTTAATTATATTTATCATGTATGTATGTGTGTATGTGGCTGCTGGCATATGCATTGTGTGTGTAAGTGTGCACTGTGTGCATTGTGACTGTTGACATGTATGTACTGTGCAGTCACTAGTGTGTCCAGCATGTGTAAAGTATATGTACTTACTACTGTCTGTAAAGTATAATTTTTATGTGCACTGAGCAGTGTGTGTGTGTCCCCTGAATGTATGTGTGACATGTCACATCAAACACGTGTACTTTACTGTGTGAAATGTGTTGACATGTTCATTGTGTACTGTACTGCGTGTGACATGTGTGTTTTGAGATGTTTACTGTACTATTTGTTGACATTTGTACTTT
Source organism: Ceratopteris richardii (assembly GCA_020310875.1). Classification (NCBI taxonomy): domain Eukaryota; kingdom Viridiplantae; phylum Streptophyta; class Polypodiopsida; order Polypodiales; family Pteridaceae; genus Ceratopteris; species Ceratopteris richardii. The sequence goes on from CM035439.1 coordinate 8,372,111, forward strand.
ACTTACTAACGTATGTGACGTGTGTGTTGACAACTGCATTGTGTACTGGTAACTGTACTGTACTACTGTGTATGACGTGTGTGGCAGTGTGTACTATGTAGCATAGTTGCACCGGTACTGTATATATAACATTTATGTACTGGACATAAAATATTTGTGTACTACATATTTAATAATATATAATATGTTTAATAATATATTATTCACACTGAGTCACACACGTGATATATATATATATATATATATATATATATATATATATATATATATATATATATATATATATATATATATATATATATATATATATATATATAATATCCTATTGCACAGTGCGCACACTGTCTCACACAGTACATGGTAACATCCTACCTATATAATACTACAGATTATATTATATAATATATACGAAGTTACAAACATGTTACATAATTAAACATATTATATACATATTGTCACACATCGTTGATATACCCTGTGCACATGCACATTGCTGATACCTGAGTGCACATATGTATTATATAATATACTTCAGACACAATACATATATGATATACTTTCGCATATGACATAAATATTTTATATTATATAAATTATAATATATACACACACTGTCATACAGTTGACAGTGCACATATATACTTAATAATATGTACAAGTCTGGATGCAGCACGCAGCACCCATTTGTGTATACTATATACATAATACATATGTGGCATGTCAACAGTCACTGCACCATAGACTTAGAGTTGAGTAGGGAGTTGAGCCTGGAGTTAGTTACCTGGGGGCTGGGGCAGCACGAGGCCCGAGCAGGCTTTTCTCAGAAGAAGTGATAGGTTGCAGTGCGCACAATTCCCAGGAGTCCAGGTTGCATGTCAGCAAAAAGTGAAAGTATCAATGTACATTCAACATTGACAATTGAAATCATAAAACTCACGTACTGATAATTGGTACAGTACTGAGAGTATTTAGAAAAGATACTGAATCAAACAGTATGTACATAATGGTACAACTGTGATTGCATCTTTCTGTTTATAGGGTGGAGACTGAGATTCAAGTTTCTTGAGGAAAACAATCATGACCTGTTTATGTTAAATAAGCTTATGTGGATTATTATGGTGTTTTTGAAGGCCTGTCTTAGTCATGCACGTTGTTTGACAGCAGAGTTGCCGGGAAGGAAGAACCATCATGAATATAAGATGTGGCCACTTGTTGTTCAACGCTGTTTTGTTCATTGAACTTTTGTATTGGGGCGTGCATGCTGCAGACCTTTAGCAAGGTATAACTTAAGCTAACTATTATCATAAGCATCTGCCTACATTCTTCTAGTTTAGCAGAAAATAAAGCATTTAAACAGAAAATAGAAGTGCGCATGTGCACATGCGCGCGCACACACACACACACACACACACACACACACACACACACACACACACACACACACACACACACACACACACACACACACACACACACACACACAGAGGCTATTGCCCCGGGATGGGATCCCCTTATTCCAAGCTCTACTTGGGTTCACATTGAGGCTCAGGTGGGACTTGAACCATGGACAACCTATCCAATTTTCCACTCATTTTGCTACACTATCATCTATGCCTGCTTGACATGACAAGTAATCATATTTTTGAGGGAAATCACTTGTAATTCTTTGTTAAATGCATGATCTCTGCTTCATCTTTATGGTTTGTGATATTATAACACTAATTTACTTCACATGGCTTGATTGCAATTTATTCCTTCATGATAGTGTTGTTGGATGCCTTGTTAAAGCTTTCAACAAAGTAAATGAATCTTTTTTAATAATACTCCTGTGGAGTCACCCGAATGTTTTGAGCACTGGTTTTGATGGCTTGCTGATTGTTTTCTTGATGGAGTTCCAGGAAGAAGTTGATTATTTTATGTTTGGGCCATACCGAATTTCATCTGGTGAAATCTTCTTGAAAACGACACACTCATTTGCATTTGTCAATTTGAGGCCTGTTGTTCCAGGTAATGCACTAATTTGAATCATAAGTGAATTATAAAGGTTGCTGATGATAAGTTCGGTTGCATTTGCAGGTCATATCCTTCAATATGTTCAGCAGTTCAGCTTCAAAATAATAAATTATTTACACAATTTTACTCAATTCATGGAGTGTGTTCACATGATTTTTTGACTCGGAATGCACTGCACATGTATAATACGCCCGTGCATAGAAATCACATTTGATCAGCATATATCGAGATGTGACAAATACAATTAATGCCAATGAGGTGCTGCATTCATGTAGAGAGGAAAGAAGGGGATTGATAGGGAAGGCTCTAGGTAGGTTTAGTGGGAGGAATTAAAGATCTGAGGAATGGCGCTTTATTTTTTGTATTGTAGATTGATTTCAATACTTACAAACATTGTTCTTATGAGAGTAATTGATTACTGGCAAAATATGGACTTTCGAAAGCCATTTTTGCTTCGATAGGGAAAGACATCATCCTATAGATTTTGTCTTGTTTCTTCTTTGTGGCATATAATCAGTTCAGCATCCTCTGAAGAGCCTCAGGACCCACGTGTTGTTGAGGTACCCTGAATTGCAATTTAAATGTGTCCTTATTCAGTGCCAGGGGCATGAAAGGGTTCTGAAGTCTTTCTCAGCATATTTAGCTTCTAATTGATTCCTCAAAGACCAACATGGAATTGAAAGAAGCCAAAAACAGTTGAGAAGGAAGAACCGTACTGCCAGAAAGCAAAAGAGGACAGGGAAGTAGGCAAGCAGGTCGAAAAGTTGTTGGGGTTTAATTTTCCTATTTTATTTAAAGTTGTAGAACAGGCCATCAAACTTTGTTGCTGCCATAATTATAAGCTCAAGGGAACTTTCATCATCATGCACATACACTTCATGTGATGTAGTTCAGGGGAAATCTCAAAGTGACAAATTGCTGAAAATGAGTCTAAGTCTAGTTCATATTGCTTGAATGACTGCATTTCTACACGTCATATAGACATGTTAGCTGACGGTCTGACCTACTCATATATGCTCAAACATAGGAACACACATATGTATGTATACATTTTTTTCTGTGCTTGCAGGGAATGATGTATTAAATGTGCTATCAAGTAGGCAAAGTGTGCAGCAGAGGAAGGGGAGCAGAGTGTGCTTTTAATGCCTGTTTCCCTTTCTCTCTGGCTTCAATCACATCGTTTTAAGATTAAGACTATATAATTTGTTTCCACTTTAGCTAGATTGCTTTGTATATTTAACTTTCACACATGTGCTTGTGTGCTCGAAACGGGTGGTTCCTCGCTTTGTGGATTTGACCGATGAAGAAGTTATTGATTTATGGACCACTGCAAAGCGTGTGGGTGCAAAGATTGAACCACATTATGGTGCAGGTTCTTTAACCTTCGGCATTCAGGTACTTCATGTGATACAGACACTATAAATACTACTTAGTTTAAATAAGAAAAGAAAAACGAAAAAGAGGCTCTTAGTTGATAAGAGAAACAAGTAATGCAACCTTTTGTAGAGTATATCCTTCTGAACTTGTGCATGTTTGATCCTGAAGAATTGTATGTTTGTTTCAATTTTAACACAGCAGATAATATTTTGATGGATGCTGGGCTGATAAACAGTTATATTCTACTATCAAATATCTCAGCACGCATTTCCTTTTTGTTAATTTCCTCAAAATGTAAAGAAGATCTTCGTTCCCCTCTACGTATCTCAGAAAACTTTGAATGTCTCATCATCTGTTCTGATGAGACTTCAATTAGCTGTGGACCTGATTTCATAAAGAGATCCTTTTGTTATTTGTTAAATCTGTGCTAAGGCTACAAAACGTCCGAAGGTTATATCTCCAGAGGGTACTACATGTTACAGTTGGATGTGGCAGTACTCTAACGTCTGATTCATAGGTCCAGACTCCAGTAAAGAAAGCTCTCCTGTGTGCTATTCTATGGTGGATATGCCCAGGTAGTAAGATAAAGTGGCTTGAATCGTCTGAGAAAAGTGGTCTAACGTCCTCAAGGAGTCTCTCATTATCTCTGTTGGGGGGTGGGTGCAATGTGCCAATGACTATCTTTGAACGTGCACTCCAAAATGTGCTCTGCTTTGAGTTTTGCTTGTGAGCTTCTATTTTAATTCTGTGGAAGCCTTTGAGCTTCTCACCCAAGGTATTCAAAATTTGTTAAATCCAAGTTTAGGAGAGTACTATCTTGATCGCCCAGAGCGATTTTCATAATACAATGGTGGTATATTTAAAGTGCCTTAGAATATTGGGTTTCACATTACTCTCTTATTGTTGACCAAAGTATAGTCTAAGATCTCTAAGCCAAATCTGCTGGGCTGGTTGCCACTTCCAAGTTTAGGAGAGTGCTATCTGGATCTTTCATGATACATTATTGGTCTATTCAAACTGCCTCAGAGTACTGGGTTTCATGTTACTTTTACTGTTGACCTATGTATAATCTAAGATCTCTAAGTCAAATCTGCTGAGCTGGTGACCATTTCCATATATTGTGTCTGTGTGACTGTTATTACACAATGGAATGCTAAGCAAGATTCCCACATACTCCAGCTTGATATCCTAAAGTGCTTATTGGACACGAGAATAACTCTTTGAGGCACTTGATATCCTAAAGTGCTTATAAACAATGGTGCATAACTGGTCAGAATCGCACCTCTGGAGCTATGTAGTTCCCACCACTTGTAAGCAATTGCTCTTGTTGTGCTTTTGTCATGGCTTTCAGTAATAGCTTCGACATGCTTCTCATGAGTGTTTGATCTTTATCAAAATATCTATATATCTACACACACACACACACGTACACACGCACATAGGCACGCACCCACGCACCCACAGATCTGCGTGTGTGTGTATGTATGTATGTATGTGTGTGTATGTATGTATGTATGTAATATGTATGTATGTATGTATGTATGTATGTATGTGTGTATGTATCATAGTTAGTAAGGTACGATCCGTACGATTAGTACCGTACGTATTAGTACGGTACTACGTACGTACCCTAAGATTCAAGGCTTCCCGTACGGTATTCGTACGTTCATAAGGTACGAGTTTTTTTTTTTTGGGCTAAAAAATTATATATTTCCCCTTTAACATGATAAACATAATGTTTATGAGTAAAATACATCAAAATGTTTATGAGATTGGAAGCTCTCTGCATGTGAAATTTAGGGAAATGAGGATCCGTTGAGGCCTCGTCAAGTTTTGAAAGTTCAAAAAAAAAATTCGTACGAAATCGTACGGATACGTACGGAACGGAAGGTACGTACGGATGCATCCGTACGAGTACGATTACCAACTATGGTATGTATGTATGTATATGCATATGTATATGTATATGTATATGTGTATATATATATATATATATATATAGAGAGAGAGAGAGAGAGAGGGAGAGAGAGAGAGAGAGAGAGAGAGAGAGAGAGAGAGAGAGAGAGAGAGAGAGAGAGAGAGAGAGAGAGAGAGAGAGAGAGAAAAGAAAGAGAGAAAGAAAGAAAGTGTTTTTACGTCTATTAGGAGGCCGAACTCGGCCTATGAGACAAATCGATGTACATGGGTGTATCTTCTGTCAATCAGAAAAGATAAAAGTGCTGAAAAGAAACTGGTTAAGCTGATATAGATCTCCGTAGTATGCATGTGGGGATACCCATGAAAGTGGTGGGGGGTGTATGGAGTGCGACATCTATGATAGTCTATATGCGAAAGGGTAGTACAACAACCATGAGAATGCATCTAAAACGACTAACTAGCTCCATCCTGTGCTAGTGGGTGGGATGTAATATGTGATACATAGGTGGAGGTGGAGTCAGGGCCACCCTGATGGCTGCAACGGGATCGGCCATCATCTGGGATCGTCTCTCCTCCATGGCGCGATGGTCACAAGCCTGGATCTCCGCAATCTGGTGTCGGTGAAGTCTCGGGGCCCGATATCCTATAGCACGGGGTCGTCTCCTAGCTCGAGATATCTGAGCCTGCTGAAGAGTCACCCCGCTCGGTATGTGGGCTGAGGGGGGGAGGGCTGCAGCACGTCGTGGAATAAAGAAGTCAGTGAGCTGACTCTGTCTCCCTCCTGTATGGAGTGCTACAGTAGGCTGGAGTAGGGAATCTCTGTGACTCTGTATCTCTAGTAAGAATCGCCCGAACTGTCGCTGGTCTCTAGAGTCCATGATCTCTCGGATTATTTTATTTGTATTGGGGACTTTTTGGGAATTCATCTTTTCAAAGCATGGCTTGGGGTTTGTCTCATATTATATCAATGTGCTTGTTTACATTTTAAGGGTTCATGGATTGGTACAATCATGAAAATTTGTATCATAAAATATGATGGCTTGCCAAGGAGGATATTCATGACTAAACCTACTAATATGTCGTTACTCTTTAAATTGTGATATAAAGGAGGTACCTTTATTGTTAGTATTTCAATAGTGATGTGTGTGATCTTACTCAGGTTTGTTGAGGCATTTTTGCTTTTTGAGGTTCCCAAGTAGCTTGTATATATAGGCCTATAATCCGGGTCTCGAATGGGCTATGTATCTTTGTACATTCAACATGTTGTAATATAACTAAGTTATGCTCCTAAACTCCTTCGTTATGCTCCTAAGATCCTTCTTTGTTGTATTGATTTTTTTTATTCCTTGTCCAACAATTGTTATCAGAGTAGGTTGTTTCTTGAGATGTGTGACTAAAACTTTTCACTCAGTATCTAGATTTGTATAACATTTGATGAGCATTACTAAGTCAACATATACTTCAAGAGTGTTTAAAGATCTCAATGTCATCAAAATTTTGCATTCAAGCCATTTTGGCCTCTGTCTTGTCTACCATGAGTGTTGCATATTATTTTGCCTTTTTGTTTAGATTCTTATTCAAATATTTCTCAATGATGCAACCGAAGTCTTCTTGAAGTATAGTAGAGCTCCATAAACCACTTTTGTTCGTTTTTTAACAAACAATCAACTATATGCATGAGGGTATAGTCATTGGCCATGGTTGATAATAATGATGTATATTGCTGTTGGCCATTGAGGATAAGTTGGATGGTTCTAACTACTTGAGAGAAGCATATACAATATGCCATGTTTGATGGCAAAGGGTTTGTGCAACATTATGCAGGGTGTTGAAATATGTTTCTTTGTCGCTACAAATACCACAGATGTTGTTGATGTACCTTGTGTTGAGGGTGTTGCAAAAACTTGTATATTCTAGGTGGTGATGCTTTATTCATTGGTGATGCTTTATTCATACAGTATATTGGAATTCATTTGGGTACAAATAGTGTTGTTTTCTTTCTAATTTTTATCTTTTTACTTATGAATTCGAATTTCTGGAAAGATTTATATTAGCTATTACTTGCCCTATCATTTTACGTAAACGTTCCAATATTAGATGCTTCATAGAAGATCTTTTTATTCTTGGTTTTTAGTTTCAAGATTTTATGGATATACATAATGGACATTTGGCGGTGGTATTCATCCCAAAGATTTTTGTAAGTTGAATTGCACTTCACATAGTGATTGTTGTGCTTTTCTAGATCTAAGAATAACTTTTTTTGTTTTGGAAGTAGACTGTGTTGATAAAAGGTTAGAACTTTGCTAGCATAAACATGATTCGAATGCCTAATATTGATCCCAATATTTCTATTTAGCAAAGTACGGTGTTCATTGCTCTAAGTTGTTTAGATTATCTTGTCTTTGTTCAATCTTTCCTTCATTTGTAGTTCAATGTTGTCAACTAATCTCTTTGCTTTTCAGAAAGGGTATTGACTCAAGAAAAAGTTAAGAAGGTAAGGGTTTTTCTTTATATATATATATATATATATATATATATATAAATATAGTTTATTTATTTTGTGAAATAAATATTATGATTATATTTAATTATTATTATGATTAATTTGTCTTTTTTGTAGGTTTTATTTTTTTGTGTTTGTTCATTGTGCAAGACTTTCAAAGCTCAGCTATTAAAGTCTACACTTACTCTAGGGCATTGATGATGTGAATAGGGATGTCATAGCTATTTGTGCAATCTATCCATGATAAAATTTGATTCTTGATATTCCTTGTTTTGGATAGACATAGAAGTTGAGGGTGCATTTTTTGTTTTGTTTTGGTTTTTGTTCTTTTATTTCTTAATCCATTTTTTTATTTATCTATTTATTTATTTTTATTTTCTCTTTTTCTATTTTTATTAATAATTGCACTCTTTTTAATTATTAGTGCTATTTTTATTTTTAAATTGTTACTTTACTTCTTTATTTATTTATTTATTTATTAAAGGTTTTAATTTTTTAATTTTATGATCATTTTTATTTTTGTAATATGTATATCTTTTGTTGATGTTTTTGTGTTCGATAATATATTAATTGGTCCTTTTTTTAAATTTTAATTTTATTTATTTATTAATTTTTTTTTAATGTTTATTTTAATTATCATATTCTTTTCACTTTGTATTGGCTTTGTATTTATTTTAATTATCGTATTCTTTTCACTTTGTATTTTGCATGACTTATATTTATCTTATTTTTTGTGTAGTCTTTTGCTTTGGCTGTATGTTATTCCTTACATTTTTGTGCTTGTGTTCTTTATCTTGAGTTCACAAGCATAGTTACCAACACGGCTGGAAACGTTCGGTTCGGACCGGCTGGAAACAGAGTTGCCGAGTTTCCAAAAATTTGGAAACGGTAAGAAACGGGAAACGGTGTGTGTGTGTATGTATGTATGTATGTATGTATGTATGTATGTATGTATGTATGTATGTATGTATGTATGTATGTATGTATGTATGTATGTATGTATGTATGTATGTATGTATGTATGTATGTATGTATGTATATATATATATATATATATATACACACACACACACACACACACACACACACACACACACACACACATATATATATACACACATTACTAATTACTAATCACACAATTCTTCTGAGTTGTTTCTCTGTCAAGTTTCAACTTTCATCACTAGTCTCTTTAATCTTATCATGCATGCACAATGCACATATGTCATAGATGCATCATGCACTCTAGTCTATGCACAAGTGACCATGAAAAACATCGAGTAAGAACCAGAATCGCAAGATTAAACCTCAAAACATGATCAAAATCTACCGAAAAACCGGCATAAAAAAAGAAGGCTAGAAATGGTGTTTCCGTTTGGAAACAGTCCGGGGAAATGGTTCAGACCCTAGAAACGCCGTTTCCGGTAACTATGTTCACAAGTTTGGATAACTCTAAACTTATGAGAGTATATATATGTAGCTATTGTTGCATTTGATGCGTTGGGAACGTTTTTTTCTTGACATGTTCTTGACTTTTTCTCGACGGCCCATTAGTAATGGGTAGCTCATAGTCATGAGGGGATAGTGATGTGATCCAAGAACGGTGACGTCCTATGGGCAGGGATGGGACCTAGACCATCCCGGGGACGCCAAGATGGGACGACACTCAAAATGTGATGATTTTGAACCCAACTTTAAATAAAGACCATCCAAAATTATTTTGTTGGTTTATAAGAACACAAATACATAAGAAATTAGTAAAAACAAGTCTTTTTAAGGGAAATATACAAAAACACGTGGTGTGCATTGTGTCGCAATCAGTTGCACTATAGATAAACATTGAGTAATGCCTTACAAGTTATCATTAATCAAACTCTTACTTATATGGAAGACAACATTGAACAACCATATCAATGATCATACATCCTAGACAATATGTAAGGGCCAAAGCACAACCATTGTACCATGATTTCATAAAAAAGGGATTACATCGATGTAGGACGATCAATGATTAGTCATCGTATCATCGTGATTACTAATACATATCAAAAAGAGTACATATAATGAACTCTACCAAAAAGTATAAGCATGACCCATATGGCATAGATCAAGGTTGACGCGGTGTGTGAACCTAAAAGGTTTATCGTTTAATTCGGTCCGGTTCGAACCGAGTCGTATATCTCGTATCGGTGCGTTTAGGTTTTTTTAGCATACGAACTTAATCTGGATCGGTTCGGTTCGTTATCGGTCCCATTCGATTCGCTTTATCACATGCACCCTCGAGAGGAGATCCAATTCCACCAGAGGATGATATTCAGGATTCAGATGAGCTATTTGCAGGAGTATCTGTTGATGCGTCTATTATGCTAGTACCACAGTTCGACGATGGGGCATTCTTTCATCGAAGGCATCATCATCCGAGGAGTCACTCAGTTTAGATGATTGATTATTATTTATTTATTTTATTGCTATCATGATTCATGATTCATCTATGTATTCATTATAGTGAGTCTTTACATTATATTTTGATGACATGATACTCACTGCTCAGAGTCCAGACATTGTATCTTTCTTTGTATTGTATTAGCTTCATGCTTGTGACTTGCGGATTCATAGACCATGATGGACATTCGACAGATCACGGTGGTTGTATTTTTCATCATATATTTTGTAAACATAGTTGGTACTCGTACCAGTACGAGTAGATTCGTACGTACCTCTCGCACCGTACGTACTCGTACGTATTCATACCAATAGGTACCAAATTTTTTTTTTTCCATTTTGACCATTTTGACTTGAACTTATTAAGAAAATACATTGGTTTTGCAGCTATGCTAGTTAGAGAACAATTATCTTCATGCATAGATACAATATTATGCATATTCATGGCAAAAAGTACCCTTCATATGTGTACACTCCCACGTACATGAAAATATGGAAAAAAAAAATAATTTCGTACTAATATCGTACGGATTCATACCTCATGATTAGTACGTACCTGGCATCGTACTATTACGTACCGTACCTGTCGTACGGATCGTATCTGACCAACTATGTTTGTAAATAATTTATCTGGTGGTAATTGGTTCTACCTTCTCTCCATTGTCCAATGTGTATTATGGTGCCAAGTGTATTTCTCATTTTGTGATTCGTGAGTTGTCACTCATATGTATTATGATGCTGTGATTATTGTTCAACATTCATTGATCTTGATTTTTGTAATGTAGACTAATGTTTAATGTATAAAAATTTCAACGTTGTGATATTTCAAACTTGTAAACTGTAATTAGTGAGTATTATATTATGAATACTGAGAGTCTAGAGTAGAGTCTAGAGTCTAAATAGTAGAGTCTAGAGTCTAGAGTCTAGACATATATTATATACTAGTATATATTATGTTTGTAACTTTGTATTAGAGGGAACCTCACGCACCTTACCTTGAAGGAAAGGTAAGGTTCTCGCACCTTAAATGCACAACCCAAAATGAAGCTTATGCACCTTATCTTGGCCGTAAGGTTCGGTCCTTGCACCTTAAACGCACCGAACACACCGAACCAAATGCCCCTGACCACCTTGGCATAGATGATAGATAACTAAAGTATCATGGAGAATCCAAGTGGGGAATTGGTGCTACACTAGTGGAGGTAGTAGCTCAAAGGTGAGAGAGGAGGAAGGTTTACAAGCTAGGGGGTAAGGTCTTGACTCTTGAGTCTTGAAGAGAGGGCTAAATAGAGGTGCCATTGAAATCTCTCTTGAAGAGAGAACTAAGGGCTAAGAGGGTGGAGAGGGCTAAGAGGATGAAGAGGGATGCTGAATATGTAATGCTCAAGGTAGTTCAAGCCTCGAGAGTTCATACACATGAGATGTAAGATGGAAAATTAAAAGTGAGAATATGTGTTTTGAGGGCAGCAAGGGGCTCTATTTGTGCATATTTTGGGCCTTCAGAAAAAGGTTTTAGACACTCAAAATTGGGTGCTAAACCCCCCAAAGATTGGCACCAAAAAATCTATTTTTTTTGGGGTAAAAAAATTGTGTCCCACCATATGGGCATCTCAGGGATGGCGTCATAACATGAAGGTGTCGCGAGGACGGGACCTTGTGATAGAAGGATGAGGGGGGCGGCCCACCATCGTAGTTGGGCGTCCCTACATATTTGCTTATGGGGATGGCGTCTCAATGTCCCTAGTGGACGCATCCCCCTATGACTATGAGTTACGGGTTTCTTACGTGACTCTTTTCAACAATTAAAGAGAGTTTTTTTTTTTAATTTTGTGTCCCCATACTCAATGGGGCTCATTGTGCATTCGCACTGAGTGCGTTTTGCAAAGCTTTTGGAGGTAATGCTTTTGTAGATGCGTAGAAAGTTAGATATGAATAGGAATATGTGGAGACAGTAAAGTCTGACAATAAAATGCAGATTTTCCTCTCATTCTTGGGATGGGGGAGCTAACCGTACTAGAGCCAAGATACTTGGTTTGAAAGGGTATGGGATTGACAAATGTAATAGTGCATTAGAGCATGTCAAAGATGCATGCAAAAGAATGCAAGGTAAAGGAAGTCAAGAAAGTGGCTCTACTTTTGGAATGCATTCACACGAAGATTAGCATGCATGTGCTCCAATGGGAAGCATTGGAGAGACATGTGATATTGGAAATGAAGAGTATACATTCCCTTGCACAGAATCTTTGAGTATGCATGGAATGAAAAGAAAGAAAGATTCATAGGGACCTTTGCAAATGGCTTTAGAGTCCAAAGAAAGAGACAAGGCAACCAAAACTTTAAGAAGTTTTATTTTTTTGGGGAGAGGATATTCTTTTTTGGAAAGTGGGGAATCCTTACTTTCTTGATATGGTAAATGCAATTGGGCATTTACGCCCTTCTTTCAAACCTTTTTCATATCATCATCTTCATACAAAGCAGTTATATGATGAGGTGAGGTGCATGGAAAATGGTTTGTTTCAAATGCGTGAGAAGTGGAAGCAATTTGGATGCAATACTATGTGTGGTTGTTTTGATACCAGAAATAGAACAGTCATAAAAATAATGTTCTCATGCATTTATGCACAATGTTTGTGAAACCCATTGACACTTCATGCCAAATTAAATATGGGGAGTACATCTTTGAAATTTCGAAGGATGCACTTATGGATGTTGGACCTAGTAATGTGGTTCAAGCATGTATGGACAATGCATCCAATTGTGTGAGGGCAAGTTACTTGGTTGAGCAAGAATGACCCCACATATTTTACACCAAATGCATATGTATTATGCCCATTGTCTTGATTTTGTGTTTGAAGACATTGGTGCTCTGTCATGGGTGCAACTTGTTTTTGCTCTAGCAAAGAAAATTGTGACTTTTGTGATGATGAAGGCACTCATACTTGCACATGAAATTTAGTGCAAAAGATTTGATAAAGCCTGCACGAAACTATATTTGCCTACATGTTTATTACGCTCTCTAATCTACTTGATAAAAGGGTATATAATACCTTGCGGTCTATGATTGATAGAAACTTAGTTCATAGAGCTTCTTGTGAGTTCATGCTTGTGGTGTGTGTGCATTGTGGGGTGCGTGTGTGAGCATGTATTCATTTGTAGTTCTACACTCACTATTGGGCACTGATGACATTAGTGGGGATGTCATAGTATTTAGTCAATACTATGCATAGTGGAGCTGATGCGCCGTATAGTCTTGTGGTTGACTACCATGAGCTTATCGTTGCATTTCCTTTTGAGGGTGAATTTGGGTTGGCCTGGATTCATTCTGGTATATATGGTTGTCTCTTGAATACACGAGGAAGAAAGTTTCCTAAACACAAAAGGTAGAGGACGTTTCTTCCATAGTGTTAAGTCCTCTTTTTTGTAGTGCATGTGAAATCTTAATGTATGTGCTCCCATGATCCATCTAGCATGTTTATGCTTAACTGATCGAGAAGGATCCCTCATGGGACTCATATATGAGCTTAATGATAGAATGATAGAAAAAATTTGAAAATTGGATGGTATTGATAATGTGAGATGTGAAAAAGTCAAAGCATTGTACATTGAGAGATGGAATATGCTAGATTCTAACCTTATGTTGTAGCATATGTTTTGCATCAAATTTAGAGAGAGAGATGTCCTTGTAAGAATGGAGAAGTAAAAGATGGTTGGACGGATGTAATTAAATGATATATGCAGAATAATGTGATACACAACTTACAAGGTAGATTATTTGATGAGTTACATGTTTTTAAGACCATGTCTGACACATTTGGAACACAACTTGTTAAATATTAAAAAAGAATACATCATGGTGTGATGTGTTGGGAGACTTTGGGATGCATACACCCAATTCGTAGGCATTGGCTCTTCCTATTCTCTCACGAGGTACTTGTGCTTTTCCTTGTGAGAGAAATTGGAGCATATTTTCTTTGCTTCATACTAAAAGAAAGAATAAACTTCTCCCAAGAAACATTGGAAAACTGGTTTATATTCATACCAATCTTTGGTTTGCAATGAAGTTAAAAGAAAAGGGTTTTGAAATGCAAGAAGTTTCTTTGAAGACGATTGAAAAAGAACATGATGATGAAAGGTTGCTTGCAATTCGAAAGAGTAAAGAGGGTGAGGAAATTCCCTTCAATTGTATCACCTCCATCGCTTAGAGATGTTAGATGGATCATGGAGATGAGGGTCCTTCATCTACACATGATAATGATGATGATGATGATGACAACGACGACGATGACGATGACGATGACGATGATGCTCATGTTGATATTGATGATGATGATGAGGTGGCTGATGATGGATCACTTTTATGTTTTCATCTCTAAGTTCTGAAGTGTTTTACATAATATGAATGGTATTTTGGACTTTGCATGTACTTTCATAATCCAGTGACTATGTTTATGTTTAGTTTTATGATCATGTTGAAGTACTGATTGATATGTATGTATTTCATACTTAAAAAAAAAAAAGGAGTCACATCAGAAATGTTTTTTCTTACTCATCATAAGTCAGATTCCCATTAGAATTCAGAATCCCATCAACAATTATGTATGTAGCTTATAACCTTACATGAGGAAAAAGAGATGCCCAATTTTTATCCACCATCTTGATCACAATCAGACTGCAATTGGGGCTGGTCTTGGCCACTTTGGGGTTGGCCAGTAGACTTGGGGCTGGTCTGGGCTGCCTTGGGGTAGGCCTACAGAACCGCCCTTGGGGTTAGATTTTGGCTGCATTGGGGCAGGCCAACAGAGTAGCCCTTGGGGATTGATCTGGGCCACCTTGGTGCAGGCCAATAGAACTACCGTTGGGGTTGAAAGTGACCTTGGGGCAGAATCTGGGCTTCCTTAGGGGTTGGATCTGGGCTGTGTTGGGATATGGGCTGCCACATTGAAAACCTGCTCAGGGAGATATAGTATATACACTGTACAGCCCTTTGTTTCCCCTTGTATATCCTTTAGGTGATCTCCTACCACCTCATGATCCTTTCCCACGACCTTCCATATGTGCACTCACGTTAACCCCATGGCAGGGAAGAGGGTCGACGCATGCAGCCAGCATGAACATGAAGGATAAAAACAGCTCTTCAGCTTCCTAATAGGATGAAGATGCACAAAGTGGGAACCTTACTTATATCTTTAACCATTGGCTTGCATGCATTCGCCTTGCTTCTTCTTCCTGTTGGAAGCATCCCATATCACCTCGATAAGAGGGTGGGAAGCCTATTAAGCTGAGCCATCCTGACTCCATGAGCTTGGATGGTTTTGTGCATGTTGCTTTGGCTCATTACGTGAGCAAGTAGAAGCTTTGATATCAATGCTAGTACCTCATTGTGGAATAGGTGACAAGACAAAACACAAGCTGTATCCACAAACATAGGAAGGGCGGACATCAGACATCAAACTCACCCAACAACCCACCCCCGAGTATGGGATCCTGCAGCCAAGTGGGTGGCAATTCCCTTGTGGTCCAATGTCCCATGCCACCATGGCCACACTGTACAAGTGTGTGTGGGACTCCACCAAGGGTCAAGAGTCCAAGAGCCTCATACAAGCAATGAGTAACAAAGGAGCCCAAGGATCCTATTATAGACTCGTTTAAGGAGGTGGCCCACTTCACGCTAGCCATAGTGTGACCGAGAGATTTAAATTGTAAGATTGAAATCGAGATTTAATCATTTAAATCATTGAGACCCAAAATAAGTATCGAGGTTTTTATCCACTTAGAGAGACTTTTATTTTTTTTTTCAAAAAAAAACTATAGATATATATACATATTTGGATAAATAAAGACGGTATGTGATATATCTCAACTTCCAATACTCAAAGAGTCAAGAAAGATGTGTACACTGTATATGTATTATGGATAATGGAATTGTCGAATCCATAGGAATCGTAGTAGTTCAAAGCTCAAGTGACAATGGAATGGACAATTTTCGGTTGTAGAAGCTCAAGGTATGTGAAAACGAGAAAATCAGCAGACTCGAACTCCAAAGAAGCCATCCGCAAATGTTATGACTTAGGTATATGAACTCCAAGACTTAAAAAAAAAAATCGTCCTCTATCATGTAAAAATCGTTCAAAACGGTTTAAATCATTTTACGATTTAAACGATTTTTATTTTTGGGAAAAAATCGTGGTCCAGTCCTACTATGACGCTAGCGGACACTTAAATGGCAGGCACCCATCTTGATGTTCTTTGGGCTTGGGGATGTAACATTAGATATGATGGGCTTCAATATGGCGAGAGGAGATTTCAACCAGTTCAAAAAGGGACATGGTAGTTGTGACTCGTGTGGGTCAGAGAGTGAGAGAGAGTTTTATATGTGCAGACTGCATATGTATTTAGTGTTTATATGCATAAGATCTTGAGAAAAATATTAACTCTTTTCAGTCATTTCCCTCCCATGCTGGACACTTTAATCATAGGCCCCGATCTTGATGTCCTTTGGGCTCTGGCCATAACATTAGGTATGAGAGATGGATCATGGGCCTCAATATGGTGAGTGAAGATTTCAGCAAGCTCAAAAAGGGACATGGTAGCTGTGTGAGTTAGAGAGTGAGAGAGAGTTGTACATGTGCAGATTGCGTATGTATCTAGTGTTTATATGCATAAGATCTTAAGAAAAATATTAACTCTTTTCCGTCCATTCCCTCAGCTGCATGTTACAAACTTTTGAGAGATGTTAATGTTCTTTTACCAGCCTTTTTCTCTCAATGTTTGGTTAATCATATTTGTATTTCACACTTGAAATGGGCTTAACTGGAAATTTTTGTTGCCCAAATATATCCTTGTGAGAATGCCGGAGGTATGTGAAGGAGACTGTGCAACACAAAAATCAAGATCTTGCTTTCATTTTTTGGGAAAGCATTCTGTCATGCTCTTTCCCATTTGTGAACCCATCTAAGATACGTGTTTCTAACAAAATTGTTGTCCAGTTCTTTGTTCTATTTAGATTATGGGAAATTACCCATGTTTTTTAAATCACAGCATAACAATGTTTCAAGAAAATATCTAAAGATTCATTATCTCATGGTTTTGCACACATCACATTCAAAGAAGCAGAATGTAATAGATTTACACAGAAAGAGTATAGAGGAGATACATAGGTAGAATATGTTTAATGGCCCATAAATGAGTGCCGCTCTAACATTCAGATAAATGTTTCAGGATGGAGTCTATGCTGGGCAAACTGTGCCCCATGTGCATGTTCACATTCTTCCAAGAAAGGAAGGAGATTTCGAAATTTTGGATGAAGTGTATGATGAGGTTTATGAAAGACTTTGACTTATGACATAGTTGACTTGTATTTTTGAGAGTCAGAGGATGACACACTATTTTTCCGATTGTTCTTAGCTGGATAGAAAAGAAAGGGAATTAAAGAAGCGTTTAGATGCTGAAGCTGAAAGAAAAGACCGTGACAGAGAAGAGATGGTTGCAGAGGCAGCCGAGCTGCGAAAATTGTTTGAGGTGAGGACTAGTAATTATTTCAGTTACTCCTTTTTACCCTCTTTTTCCATACTGTAAACCAAGATGACTAAAAGTTTTCCACTTTAGCAGAATATTTTGGAGTGACTAAGTATGTAGATTAAACTATAGAGAGGATAATATGGCATTCAATGCATTGGGATTGGGAAATCAGTTGGATGGTGTATAGTTGATTTATGAATTAACGACTTCATATGTGCAAGTCTAGATACTTGCTTTTAGGTGCTTCTTGTGATCCCTTCAGATGAAGCGATTGGTTCTAGTTTAATACACGGGGGGAGCATTGGGAAAATCATTAGCTTTTGTGAACTTTTCATTATATGAGCGCAGATTTCGCATAAAGATGATCCTTTTTTAAATAAATACATTATATCTTGCACTGAATAAATGTGTTTTAAAAAAGGTGTTGAATGCTCAACATTTTAGATGAGGCTTACATTTATTAATATTAGCATTGAAAAGGGCATCATGTCAAGGAGAGGTCCTTGAGCTTTGCAAGCATTTCTGAAATCTGTCCTCTGCATCCTGCATTCTTGTCAATGACACCTACCTTGATTTTTGATTAATCATTGTAAATTAAGTCCGTAGGATTCTGTATAAATCAAGTGCTTGGGATTCTGTTTGTACATTACAGTTAGCTTAAATGTTTTTTAAGTTTGGTTGGTTCTATTTATCTTTTGGTATCTGCTATGCAGGAATAATCATGGACTATGAGATCATGGCCATTCATGCTGTGTTTTGAAGGCTCACATGCTGGGATGACGTTTTTCTCTGCTTTTCAACTATTTTATTCTCTGATGTGGAACTTTAGATGATTCATTGCTTCATGATTTGGAGTTCCGTTTATATCTGGTTCCATACATGTAACTTTGTTAGATATGTCCTGTATTCTGAATAATTATGGTGGTGGTGGACCTCCTTTGCACATTTCTACTATTTTTAAAGGATCTTCCAGTAAAGGTCCATGATTCTCTCCACAACTGCCAAACTACAACTTCCTCTGGTCTTATATGGTCAGAACTCTAACATGCAAAGTGAAGAAATGTGCACTTCGTAATACTGAGAACGCACAGATTAAAGGATCTTCCAGTAAAGGTCCATGATTCTCTCCACAACTGCTCAACTACTACTTCCTCTGGTCTTATATGTCAGAACTTTAACATGCAAAGTGAGGAAATGTGCACTTAGTAATACTGAGAACACACAGATGCCTGTGCAATATCTTTCGAAATTTGCAGTGTATGGTTGTTCAATCAAAGTAGTTTCATTAAGTGAAATTCTCATCTTGTTCTTTTTAGTCGAGTAGCTTCTATAACTATGGACCCATAGGATGTGAAGGCAGTTGTGTTCTTCGGTATGCTTGTGGGAATTTAATGTAAGGAGTAATGAATAAAGTTTCTTTCCTCCTTTCAATAGTTCTCTGTTTTGGCTGGCTCAAGCTTTAGTGAGGATTCCAGAGGTGTCATTCAGTCCAGTAGCTTCAGGATGTGAAATTTTGATATTTTGCTTTCATTATTTGAAATTATCTTTGTCCTTTTGGTCAAGTGTAATAATTTTGCATCCCTAGGATAGGGAGGTGGTTGGGTTCCTTAAGATGTTCATGGGCATTCTATATGTAAGATTAGTAACAAATTCAGCTAAATCTCATGCATTTTCTAGTGTTGTTCCTTTTGGCTGCCTCCAACCTCTAGTGAAGGTCCAAAATGGGCTGATCTTATAATCTATAATTTTATCTTTTGAGTGGATGACATCTTCATGAGGTACAAACTCTAGGGATACAAATCCACTTGCAAGTTCAGCATGGTCGCCTTATTGTGTGGACCTACGAATGGAATAGCAATTTTTCCTACACCACATTCTTTCATGTTCAAAAACACCCAAATCATCACTTCTACCTAGCCAGTTTCGTAAGAAACACATTTGTGGTCTCATTTAAAGTGATGCAACATTCTTGAAGGACAAGGTTGAAACATGTTCTATAGCATTGAAAGTTCAAGTTTATTTTTACCTTTTATGCTTTATGGCATTGAAAGTTCTAGGTTCGTTTTTCCCTGTAATTGCTGTAGTTTTTAGATTCTAGAACTATAGTGTTCCTTTTTTTTCCACTGTCGTTGTGCTTGTACATTATTAGAGTGTACATGTATAACTTTAATGCATATTTTCTTATTGATGTTATTCTTCTTGATCAACTTCACACATACAAAAGTCTTTGGTAGTGGTACTCAGATGGACACAAGCAATTGTGATAATTGTAGTCGATTTGTTGTATTGAACACTGCCTCTCTCTCTCTCTCTCTCTCTCTCTCTCTCTCTCTCTCTCTCTCTGTGTGTCTGTGTTCCCCCCTTTTCCCCCCCCTTTCCTTTTCTCGCTTTCTCTCTTGCACGTGCATGCGCACGCGCGCTCTCACACACACACACAGATTTTGGGAAAGCATGTTCAAGTGTGAATGATGAGTTATAGGGTAGACTGATGGTTTTGAGGTCGAGGAAGCAACAATGAGTGCATGCTCTCTTAGAAGCGACATAGGAATTGCATCAAGAAACATATTCTGGAGCTAAAAAATAAGAGCATTCATAGATTGCCAAAGTTACCATAGAATCCAGAAAGGCAAATTGTATCTCCCATATATAGGATGCCTTTCCAAAAGCATATAAGCTGAACATCAACATGGAAGGACAGATTTGGGGACTGAGGGGGGAAAGATGAGTGCAGAGGTAATCTCACCAGTGCTTAATGTACCAACAGTCCCAAAAAGTATGGTGCAATCTCTTTGAGAAGTACACATGTTGGACAAGGAAATGGCAATAAGAAGGTAATGATAAGTCTTGAAGTCACCATTCTGGAATCTCCCAGTGAAAATTCCCCCAGGAGAGAGGCAAGATCAGGGGAAGGTGTTTCATTGACGAACATTTTCAAGTGTTTCCCTTTCCCTTGTAAGGGATTATGGATGAATAACCTACATCTATTCTTTTAAATTTGAACCATCATATCCATACATTTTGATAGAATAGTCTATCATGTAAGTAAGTTCTATGGAGATAAAAATCTCTTAATCATATTTTGTTGGAAGAAAAAATCTTCTCATGAAAAGACAATTTCCTAAGGAAATATGTACTCCGTCTTTGAGTTTGATGAAAAATGTTATCCATGGATGGTGAGCCCTTTTTTCTTTGGTCAACTATTTTTTTTTATGAATCCAACCTGATAAAATCCAACTCAAATGGAACCTGATAAATCCAACTAAAATGAACTTGTCCAAATAAGATGCAAGTAAAATAGGTTCTTATATTTTTGGGTTCTTATGAATCCCCTTAATCCTCAAACCAACTAACTTGGTTCAAATGATTTACTTGCTCCTGGATATCCTTGTGTATTCGTACTACTTATTCTTAGGTACCAAGATAGCATCAAGGCACTTTTCATGATCCTTTGCTCTATACAAGGAATACATGCACCTATGAATCACTTGATTACAAAGTTTGTGCTAGAAGTGATTTCCACTTCTTTTTAGTGAGTTTTAGAGGCGTAAAGGACCTAGAAATCAGCCTACACTTACTCACCGATTTTGAAGTTTAAGAATAGCAAAAAGATCTTCAAAAAAGTCTAAAATATTAGAGCTGACTATCGAGAACAAATTCTCTACCCATACCTATCAATCTCCTCTGGTTTTAGAGAACTTTGTCTTTAGAAAACTTGCAAAATGAGCTTTCTAATCAAATAAAAATATTTGAAAGCTAAGTCTCAAAGGGAATAGCATAGAATCAATTTTGACTAGGTACTAGGTCATCATTGGCTAGAAATTATGCTTGGTCAATCCACTTTGCAAGGCGACTGATGGACTTTGGGAGATATTTTTCAAAGAACACATAAGAAGAGGAAAACAAAGAATCTAAATACTATTTAATACCTTAGGTGAGGGAAAAAAATCCCTCCTTGCATGATTTGTACTACTTTTAAAAATGCAAAATGGAAAATTTCAAGATGCTATTTCCTCTCTTTGAGGTTTTTCCTTGTCTAATTCTTTGATCTTTGTCCTCTTTATCTCCTTTTCCCTTTGCTTCTCTTCTCTTCTCTTGTTCCCTTCTTCCCTTCTTTCTCTATCTTGTTGATCTAGCATATTTGAGGAGAGACTGAGGTTTTGATGTAGCATAATTCATCGGTGGATAGAAGAATAGCACCATGAGACATTTATTTATTTCCACCCCCCTTGCCTCATGTGTGAGAGAGAAGAACGAACGAAGAAGATATGGTTATGGTTGAAGACCTATTAAGAAGAGAAATATGAGTGAACGTATGCTCATTATAATCATATATCTATAGAGGAGTATCCATGAGATGAAAGAGTTCATGGGATGGAGAAGAAAATGTGCATTTTCCCCCTTTTCTCTCCTTGTAGTTTCTCCTTACCTCTTAAATCCTCACTTCTGTTTCTCTTCCTTCCATCCTTTTTCCCATAACTCCAAAAGAAATTTTGATCAATGATTTTCTTCATCATTGCTTCACTTTGAATGTGGTGCATTGAATCACATTAAAATTTGTTTCCAAAGGTGCAATTGATCCTAGTCTGGTATAATATGCCAATTGGAAATAAATTCCATCCAAGTACTTATTTTTTATGCATTGCATGTATTTATATTAAATGATGTAAGTCAAGGACATCGTTGCTTGATTATATATTTCTACTCCCATACCACCATCAACAATGATAAACTCTTCATATTGTTGAGTTAGTTCAATGCTTTGTTCCTTAATATCTCGAAAAAGAACAACCATAATCTCATATCGGATGAGCTCAAGAGGTCATTCAACCATCAGCCTATGCTTGTGAGAGGAAATGAAATCATTGAGGCTACCAAGTAGACATGAACTGAAACTATCATTGGATGATGAGTCAACGCTAGGTGAGAGAAGCATGGACACTGAATTGGTCATTGCCATCCAACCCCCATTGTGAATTTGTAAGACGTTTCTACAAAGAGACGAATAGAGCTTGCATGTGCATGAAGGAGAGGACAAAGTGTCCATCTTTTGTTCCCATGTGTGCGATGAAAAAGCTCGAAACAAGAGATATAGAGTGCACTCAAAATATATGCATCTATGTGAAGGAAATATATGTATTTCTCTAAAGGATTGGATGACCCGGAAAGACCTCTTCCTTTCCCTTGTGGGAGGAGAGAGATTCACTCATTTGCTCTCTCTCTCTCTCTATTGTTATGACCATAGTCTTGTTGTATGGATTGCTTACGCACGAGAAGGAACTCTTAGAGGCATGTAGGCTCAAAACCTTGCTCCAATATCAATTTTTTCACAAGAGAAATGGATCACCCGGGTGAGCAGTAGTCAAGGAGAATCCTCTCAAGAAAACACACAATCAATGATTTTGGGCCTCTTCCCCTCCACACAACCCATGCACATATATGTGTAGACAAATCTCCCCACCATCCTTTCCCTACTCACTTTACGTGTAGTACATGGTGTGTTCATACACCTTTAGTTTGTCAAACGGTTACCTCATCCTAGTTGTAGTCGGTGACAAGCATACAGGATGGATAGATGTCTTGCCAAGCTCATTGAACAACAAATATGAGACCCCAAAGAAAATGAAAATTCATCGATCTGATCACAGCAATTGGCTAGCCACCTCTCTAATCATTGTGATTGGCAATCCACCTCTCTAACCATTGTGATTGGCAAGCCACTAATCCGATCGAGGCAAGTGCTTCTAATCCGATTGAGGTGATTGGCAAGCCACTAGTCCGATTGAGGACATTGGCAAGCCAATAATCTGATGAAGGTGATTGGCAAATCACCAATTTGATCATGGAGATCGGCAAGAGTTTCCCTTTCTCCATCATCATCTTCATTCTCAAGGTTGGGCTGACATAAGTGAGCTAAAGAGGATGGGTAGTTGGAGAAATGGTCATATCTTTGTTACTCATCCAAATTGAGCATATCAAGGCTTGTTTTGGAGCTAACGAGAAGATCTACAAGTCGAACTCTGAAATCACCAAAAAAATTAGATCTACAACTTTGTAGAGAGCCAAAAATTTTGTGGCTTGTGAATGGAAAAAGAATTTGAAATCGCAAGATTAAACAAAAAACACTTAGCCTAAGGATAATAGACACATAAAGAAGCAAGTGCCACACATAAGAAATCATGCAAGGATAATAGACAGCAAGAAGCCATGAAATCTTATGCATGAATTTTGCAAGAAGAAGAGCTCTCTTTCTCACACTAGGCAAAAGGCTTTTACAAATGAGTTATTGGCCTTTTTATAGAACTTTTTCGAGAACCTTTTTTTTAATTATGAAAAAATCTAAAAAGGAAAAAGAAACCTACCTTTCATAAATGATTATGGTGATGGCCACTATCCCTCCAAAGAATATGTGCTTTTCATATGAATATTGTGCTTTTTGCAACACTCATAGATGCCAAAGAAAATATCTAGCTCATCCAGTGTAGACCAGGTCTTTGGATAGCCTTGTGTATCTATAAAAATAGCCCATAATAAAATGAACGTGGAATACTAAAATAGCTAGCTCTAGATCAAGGAGGTCAAGATCGTCGAAAACATTAGGGCAAAAAATGTCGAGATCGTCGAAAAGGGGTTGTTTGCTAATGACGGGTTAAGGAAATTGACAAATAGAGTCTTTCCACATGTACAAGAATATAACATTGTTGTCTCCTTTAACCGTATGAAGAAATTCTCTTTTTAAGACAATATGCTCTAAAAGTGCCGCTAAAGTGATGAAGATTCTTGTATTTAGTGTACAATTTTTTAGTTTGATGCAAAAAAAGATATTTTTGTACACCACACAATGCATATTTTTAAATTTCCAAGAAGGAATTGATTTTTGAAGACACGAAATATTTTTTGGCTCACAAAATTCCATGGTCATTCGGCGACAGGGTTCACGTCAAATCAAAAGTTTCCATGTGTATAAAGCCTTTTTATCTATAAATACTGGCAAAGTTTGTGAATGTCGGTTTCTTGCTTTGAGCATTCTTGTTCTTCTCAATTTGAATGGCTTCTTCTTCTCGTCATCCTTCCAATCGTGTAACCTCATGTGAGGTTTACAACAGAAGAGAGGATTCTTTGTGGAAACCTCTTTCTGTGAAGGTAAATGAATGGGTAACTATGCTTCCTAGTTGGAGAGGTGCCCATAAAGTCAAGCATGCTAAAAGAGACGACACAAGAAACCATTGGAGGGGACGTATTCTCAGTTTCAAATCGAAGAGATGGGGTTGTTTTGCAAGAGTACAACATGTGTACAATGGTAAGGATCTTGTTCTAGAAAATCATTTGCAATTCTCTTCATACTGTAAGTGAAGTTTTACAATGCTCTTCTATCATTTCAATTGCTTTTGTATAACAACATATATATTTTTGTATTGCATATATTTTTCCTTCCAATATTGTGGAGTGGCAACTTGTTGAATGTTTAATAGGAACATTCAGAGTTCTTCATAAGGAATATGCAGAACTTATGTATGCAGACAAATGTGTTCAATTTTTCAATAGCATAGAGTTATTTGTCCATTTTGCAGATTATCAGGTGCCATCAGGGAGGAGTTCTTATGGAAATCTTGTATATCTGCCTGCTCCTTGCATCTCTTCATTAGATTGGGATACCCCTGATCATTCAACAGTTTCAAGTTTTCTATGCAAAATGAATTTTGACATCCAAAAGGCAGTGTCAGCAAGCCAAATTTCGAGACAGTTTCAAGTTTTCTATGCAAAATGAATTTTGACATCCAAAAGGCAGTGTCAGCAAGCAAAATTTCGAGAAGGATAAAGATTCAATGGTTTTTGCCTATTCATGTTTTTGTAGCATGCTTTAAAAACATGCTATTACAGAAAACAAAAACAATATGGTTGAATAGGAGAGTCTCTATTTCAGAGATTGATGATGTTTTAGGTAGGGAATGGGATAGCAAAGAAGTTCAAAAGCTAGGTGACATCATTTTATGTAAAGGTAGTCCAAATTCTCTTTCAATCTCATATCAAATATCTTGACAATCTATGCTTTTAGGATATGACTATAGAAGGTGGAAAAAAAAGCTTGGACTCTGGATAGCCTTGGACTCAAAGGAGAGTTGTCCAATATTTGAGTTAGAAGTACTGATTCATCCAGATTTTCAATCTAGGAAAATAATTGTCATTGCAAATTGGAAACTCAGAAATGTAAGGGAGCTCTTAGAATACCTTCATGAGGTATCATCACAATTCAGATTCTCAATTGATGATGCAATAGTCAACATTAGATCAAAGAAAACATTATCTTGCGTAACTTGCCTGCCACCCAGGGTGATCAAGTTCCAACCCTTAAGATTGTAACAAGTCTAAAAAAAGTTGATTGAATAGAAACCAAGACATTCTTACATAATATATCTGCCTCTTCTAGAAGATTTTTTTCATACTTCCATTGATTTTTCTTTGCAGGATGATGACTAAGAATGTGACTAATTACATCACTTCAATTATGTCTTTTTATGGACTATATTCATATTGGCATTTTTTTGTTCAATTTCAACATTCTAATGAGGTTTCTATTGTGCAATGATTATATAGGAACTTGCATGAGTAAATTCTAGGTAACTCAAGGATATTAACCAATACATTCTTACATAATATATCTCCCCTGTTTAGAACCTTTTTTTCATACTTCCATTGATTTTTCCTTGCAGGATGGTAACTAAGAATGTGACTGATTACATCACTTCAATTATGCCTTTTTATGGACTATATTCATATTGGCATTTTTTTTTGTTTAATTTCAACATTCTCATGAGGTTTCAATTGTGCAATGATTATACAAGACTTACATATGAGTAAATTCTAGATGAACAATACTTTTACTTTTCAATAAGTAGTTTCAATTAAAGTATTTGAGTCTATCCAAGGTGCACATTAGAAGTTCTCCATGCTTGTCTAGCCTCAAGGTATGCATGAGAAAGTTTCCATGGTGCACATAACTAGGAATATTAAAGAGTGTGGAGAACCTGGTGCGAATTCCAATTCAAGTGATATTCAAAATATGTAGAGCATGAAGTTTAGTCATATTACATTGTAGACGAGATTAGAGAAGACGATCAATTCAAGCGACTAGCGCAATTCGAGCTTGTCGGATCATCCTAAGCTGATGAATGAGATATTCTAAAGCTTTTGCATATGTAGAGTGCTCCACGAGCACTAGCACGACTTATGGGATAATTCAGTCCCCCTCAGCCATGCGCAACCTTCAGATATTCAATCTGAAGCTATCCCAACTGAACTATCCGTGCGTTCTCTTTGTCAACTGAGCGATCTCCCAACTGCGCCACCCGAGAACATAGAGGTAAAGAAGAAAGACGAGATGTCTTCACATGGACCTTATAAAGAAGTTTGGATCTTGAATAAAAGGTGTGGCTTCTTCAATCTTCACATCGAGGAATGAAGGCATTTATTAAGTTAAGTTCTTTCTGTTTCTTTTGCATATATTTGAATTCATCATGTGATGCAAAGGCTGCATGCGTTATAGCCCTTGGACTAGTTATCTCATCATGGATTTTGAAAAGTATTTATTTAATTATGGGCATGCATTTTGTACATGGAATCTATCTTCTTAGAAATTTGGCAATAATTATTATAGGATATGTGGCATATACTAATATGCATTGAATTCATCTTATATATGATGTGGCAAATATAAATGCAATTGATATATGACTATAAGCATGCATTTAGGCACTATTAAGAGTTTTTGTAAGGTTAAATGCATCATTAGACATACAAGTAAGTATGCCCAAGCAAGAACAATGGAATTTCAAAGAGTTATGATTGTCCAAGCTTGCAATATCAAAGATGGCCCCACTATGCAAGTATACAAAGGATGGACATGGCAAAAATGAAGGTAAGCACCATTTCCATTTATAATTGCCTCTTTGGCCATGCTAAAAGTAATACATATAGATATGCGTTTCAAATGAAGAAGATTGTTCACATGCACATAGAGAAGTGCATAAATTTATTCATCTAAGTGTATTTAAGGCATAGATGAATAGTAAAAGGTTTCTCATTAGCACATAATGGAGTCACCACATGAAGGTTGTCAAAGAATGGAAATGGAATGCCCATCATAGCATGGCATGAACATGAATGGAAAACACAAGCATGTATTCATGCATTAAATGGAGTTCTAAATGTGAATTCCATACATGCTTTAAAGAGGGGTTCAATTTTTGGACCTTACGCATGCTAAACATCTTCAAGAGAAGATGTAAATGTTTTTGGCATAAACTATGATGCATGAATTGAATCACATATGCATGGGTTAATGGGACATGAGAGAGAAATCAAGTATTGTAAGTTTAAGGTTTAAGACAGAAAAATGACTTTTTCATATGAAGTCAAAAGCATAAAAGTTTAATGGTATGTTGAGATGATGCACATTAACTTTTATGCTTTTTATATGTTGGCTTAATCTAAAAGCCAACAAAATTTAGCAGCATAGATAGAGAAACAATATGCTACTACTTATGGAACCTGAAGTTCCATAATACCCATGGCATGCCTGATCAGCAAGGCCAAGTACTTAAGCTTCAAGTTCGAGAAGTTTCTCTTCTTATTAAAATCATAAATGGTATTAATAAGAACTTGGATTGAAAAAAATCCAAAGGAGAAAGTATAAGCATATATGAGACCCTACACACATGGGAATAATTTTTCATTGTTAAGAAGTTCATAGGAGCTTCAACATCTGATCATTGAGGACAATGATCACACTAAAAAGGGGAAGAGAATGTCGTAAAATGACATATTAGGGAAAAAAATGGTTGAACCATTTTACCCTTTTAAGTGTTCATTTCTTCCCGAATAAGCTTCTTCCTTCATTGACAAGAGGTAGGATCCATTTGGAGCTTTGAGAAAATTGCTTCAAGAATGAAGCATTGTAACTCATTAAGCATATCTAGAGAAGAGGAAGATTAAAGGGTTGAAAGAAACTCTTAAGACCTCTACTCCAAAATGTTCTCTATGAGTAAGAAACAATTTATCAAGATGATTAAAAAGGTAACCACTTAGCAAAGCTTATGATTGACTATATCTTTTGATACAGATGCCTACTTATGTCAATAGATAATATCTAGTATGAGAATACTAGCTCTATTATCAAATGACATAAGCAATGACACCTTTGATTGCATCAGAACAAGGAAATAGTTCAATGAAAGCACAATTTTCAAAGTCTTTTCAAAATCAAGACTTTGTAAGAATGTAACTTACAAAGATTTTGATAAGACTAAAATGAATGGAGTTTAATCCCTGAGTAAGAGCTAAATTTATCTACACTAAGGTGAGATTGTAAATCGGATGGTATGGGACGTCTAGGTTTACAATACCACTTAAGTGGGTTCAGTGGTATGGGACACTGAACTTAAGGATAATGGAAGCTTAAGCTCAAGGATATTGGAGAACGTTTCAAGGATTTAGCATAAATGAACCTCCCATTTGGATAGAAAATTAAAAGAAATTCAATTTCCTACAGTTTTCGAGGATGAAAACTCCTTAAAAGGGGGTAAGAAAGGTATCATCAATATGATACTTCTAAGCAAAAGATATTCCTTAACTCTTTCATGAAAGTTAAGGAGTGCATTGGATGTCCAAGTACCTAAGTTTGAGCTAAATCTCAAAACAAAGTAAGAACCAGATATGTAAGAAGGGAATTCATTAAAGAATTCCATTTTGGCAAGTAAGCTAAGGTAATCTAGCCAAAGGCTTGAAGCATATTCAGAGTAGGGTATTTGA
This sequence comes from Ceratopteris richardii, assembly GCA_020310875.1. NCBI lineage: Eukaryota > Viridiplantae > Streptophyta > Polypodiopsida > Polypodiales > Pteridaceae > Ceratopteris > Ceratopteris richardii. The sequence goes on from CM035439.1 coordinate 8,401,686, forward strand.
GAATGGATAAAGATGGATCCAAAGTTTGGATCACTAAGCCTGAAAACTTGCTTAAGTCAAAAGGGGTGACATCTAATTGTTGATCCCTAAAAGGAGAATAGTTAATGGTTTGAAGAACATCAACATGATGTTGAAGACTTAAGCTAGGATATCAACTCATGAAGGTATGAGTTGAAGATCCCAAGAAAATCCCATGGGTACATATCATTGAAAAAAGGGATCTAAAGGAGAAAAGACTTGATCTTATCTCATGTTAAATTATCTAGAGGAATTTTGAGAAAGCCAAGTGACCTAACTTGGTCAAATATATCCAACACTTTATGGTTGGATAATCCAAGGGGCCTACATTGGTCAAAAAGATCAAACCCTTTTATAGTTCGATACCAAGTAAAGTTCAGAGGTCAACCTAAATAGACCTTTGAATTAATTAGAAACCTTAGTCTTTTCTCTCATGAAAATGATGCCAAGGAGTTCCAAGATGGAATTCATGATCATGGTAAATGATCAGAGAGCATTGAAAAGATAAGGGCAAAGAATATGGAAAGGTTAAGGATGTAGTTCTATGGATTGGAGGAAGAACACCCTAGTATGGGACAGTGAGAACTAACTCCCATTGAGAGTTTTCTCTGATGGCCAGAGAGAAAATAGACTCAAGATCCAATAGGAAACATTGGGATAAGCCTTAAAGATAAGACCATTTATATTAAGTTCTTAGGTTCATTATGAGGTGTAGAAATGTACCTCCTTGAACCAATTTAATACACCTAGTTGTATGAACAAAAGGGTAAATAGAATGAACATGACATTTACCTTAGAAAAAGGCTATCTTTTATCCAATTTTATACTATACAATAAATTTGGAATGCATAATCTAATTTTATACTATACAATAAATTTGGATAAGTAAGGGGGTAAAGAATTTTGAGAGTTTACCAAGATAAACTCCAAAAGTAAATTCAAGCCTATTCAAGTATAATAACCTTGAATGAAAGAATGATCTATAAAAGATCTTCTTTTGAATCTTTGGTGAGAACAAGTGATTGAAGAATGTTCCTAGCAAGATCTGGGATATGATGTCTAGAAATAGGTATCTTTCTTGCAAGTCCTTGGAACTAAAGCTGCAAAACTTGAATCATCTAAACTCCATCCAATAGAAAATCTAGAGGGTATCTTGATGTCTTGATAAAGCTTTATTCCTCAATTATTTTGAGGATTTGAAGGAATTGGTTTAGTAAGATCTCTTTCTCTTTGCAAAGCTTTGGTGACCTTTGAGGTTAGTATACATAACTTATCTCGAGTATGAACCATAATCAGTTCAAGATAGTTAGTTTCTGATTCTCATTGGAAAGAACCGGCTAACAAAGAACAAGGTAGAGACCCAAATAATTCCAATTCCTAAAGTCATCTTTGGATCTAAGTCTTGAATGTCGAATCTTCCAAAAAGGATTAAACTCTATTTTGAGAATTAATCTAGGGAAAATAAAAAATGATCAAGATAGGGATCCACTTGTAGACATAAACTTTTAAAATTGGGAATATTGTCATTCGGAATACTTGAAATTTATGTTTCAAGGAAACCTAGATGATTGAAATAAGTCCACCTAAGTTGCCAAGGAATGAGAAGATAGTATTTCTCCTCATTTTATTGAGCATGTTTTGGCAGGGACTCTCTAGAACCACTTTGCTAAGTTCATATCTTTAGCTAAGTCCTGGCAAATACAAATAAAGTATGTTTGTATTTGAAAAGGACTATAAAAGAAAAAAAAAGTTCCAAACATCTGAAGATTCCTCTCCTTTCTGTTGAAAGTGGAAGATGAATCTAGCTTCTGGCCCTTTCAAGATAGAGATAGGATCTCTATCATAGACTCCTAAAATTATAAAATTTCTAGGGAAGTACAAAGTGTATTGACATGTATTATTTTATGGAGCTCAAGGTTTGTGAAAGTGCCAAAAGAAAAAGACCACCAAAGAATTCCACCCATCTCACTAGTCCATAGGTATAGGGCATGCATGTACATTCGGGTGGACTCAGAGAAAGTGATTTGGGCAGGGATTTTGATTCCTTTCCTTTCATATTAAGGTAGGGATTAGCCTTTATGATTGTTGAAAATGAATCTAAAGAGAGAGATGACCATGCTCAGAGTATAGATCATGGTGCACGGGGGAATACTTCACATATTATACCTACACACATTTTCGAGGACGAAAATGTTAAAGGGGGGAAGAATGTTGTATAATTCATGGGTTCATGAGGTTAAACATATGGATTCTAAAGGTTAGAATATGATGTATGTTTGCTTTGTTCTAACCCTTGAATTACCCTTGGAACATGCCTTGAACCTTTGGGTGAAACCCTTGCTTTTAACCCTTGAGGTATTTATTCATATGAGCTCCCAATTGAATGGTTAGAACCTTAGTTGATTTATCCTAAGGTGTGGGAACCTTAGTCTTGGGAGAAGCTTCTCTAGGAGCCACCTTGTGTATGTGAGAGAAGAATCCTCATTTGATTTAGAAGGCATGTGATAGACCTTGGGAAATTAGAAGGCATGTGATCACCCTTGGGAAAGTGTTCACATGAGGGACACTTGGCCAATCTCAAGGACATGCACCCCCTTGGACTAGAGGTATATATATGGGTGGAGTTGGATGGGTGGATACATGCTCTCTCTTAGGAGTGTGGTCTTGAGAGTCTTAGGATATGTTTATTTCACAACATCCCCTTTTCCACGAAAGCTAGATTTATGCCCAGAGCATGAAAGGGACTACTCTTTGCTCCCCTTGAACATTGCATTCTTAATATGGCTTGATGACATGTCAAATGACAAGGAGGAAGAATGTGTTCATGTTGAAGAGAAAGAGCCATTCCTTGAGCTGACACTTGAGGGAAGCTCAAAAAGTATGAAAGGTGTCATGGAGATTGTTGAAGAGATCGATCTCCAAGCAGAAGAAGAGCACGTCAAGAATTTTTATGTGGCTACTTTTAAAGCAGAGACTGTTATAAGGGAGCCAACTGAAGATGTGAAAGTTTTTTAGAAGTCCCTTCTTCTCCCAAATCTACCATTTTATTTCATCTCTAGAAAGGAATTTATTCCACTCTATTACATTTGGGAACTCGTCAATCTAATGGAAGACTACTGCCTTGCTGCTATAGCTGAGTCAAAGGAAGTTGCAAGGAGATTTATCAATGAGAAGGGAGAAAGAAAAGAAGAATTTCTGTGTCTGGATTTAGCATTGTCAAATGAATAATTCAAAGATTCATCAGAAGCTCTTTCAAGTTGCTTTGAAAGAGCTATTTCAAAGAAGCCAACACTTTCTGATGAAGACTTTGATCAGCGTCAGAAGGATCTTGGTATATACTCGTTTGGGCACGGCTATTCATTTTTGGACGTTGCTGCAGACAAAGGAACCATATCTGATTCAAGTGATTAGGCCCATTGAAAAATATCCGATGGGCCTAATCGTTTGCATCGATCGCATATAATTTCCTCCCCCTTAACTTCATGGAAATAGATTATAAATGTTCTTAAGAGTACTAGCACACATAGTAAGATGTTAAATATGAATGTTGCATGCAAATCTTAGACACGACCGATTGAAGCAATTAGGCCCATCGAAAAATATCCGATGGGCCTAATCGCTTGAATCGGTCGCATATCATTTCTCCCCCTAATTAATGTTGATAGAGTAGTAATACACAAAAAAAGATGTAAATTATGAATATTGCATGCAAGTCATAGACACAACCGATTCAAGTGATAAAACTCATTGGATATTCTCCAATGACCCTAATCGCTTGAATCGGTTGCCTCTAACACATCACAGGAAACTTTGTTTTACATACCTTGACCTCATCTTCCTCCTCAATGCTTCAAGGGCAAGCTAATTCTTTTGTTACTCAAGCTATGCAATGGTTGCAAGGGTGTCAAATGTTAAAAGTATTGTTGGCTACAAGAGAAAAGAGTACCAGAGTGTAAGGCTGTCGAAATATTATCCAGTAGATTAATTGTAATTAGGAAAAGACGTGCATTGAAAGCGTGTCGTGCAAAACATTGTAACGCTTTTCTGATTAATAGAGTAGTGAGGGGAAGGGAACGACAAACGCATATCGGACTATTGTGTCTGGGCGATCGATTGGAGTTTGATTCTGTTACGAGTTTATCAACTTATGGTGTCGCCTATATTGTTAAGATTTAGTATTGAAGTCACTAAGGTACTGTGTTAACATCTTATTGCGTTATTGGTGAAGGGCAAGTATAACAGTAATGTTAAGTGAATAGTAGAAGTTTTATGCGCATGTGGTTATGGTAATCGTAGAAGTTGTTATCCGTTGGAAAATGGTAGTTAAATTCTGTTGTAATTGTCAGAAGATAAAGAAGTGACTGGGGGAAATACATAAAGGGCCTCTGTATTACAGACCCCTGACCATCCCAAGAACCCACGTACAGATCTGTTAACAAAGTAGATTAACCATAAGATTAACACTGGCACCGACCATGGGGCATGGAGTAGCCAGTCGAGGAACATATTAGGATTTGAGAAAGAATCCTATGATATATGCCTCTAACGCGTTCCGGAGAATAGTACCCGAAGTATCGAAGGGATCATCATCCTTGGAGAGTTCCTAGCCCATTGGGAACACCTCCGGGTGGTAGTGGTGATGGAAAATCGTCAGAAGGAAAGCGAGAAATATGGGCTAGTGGGGTGCCACCTTAGCATTTCCTGGTGCAAGGATTACAGGGTATAGAAGAAGTGCAACCAACCGCATCCACAGAAAGTAAGGTTGGGGAAATAATCGCTGGTTTCGGTGACAATGTTGAAATTTCCGGTAGTAGTTTGTGGAATTTTGATGGCGGTTCGGATAATTTCAGGGTCGGTTTGCAGAATTTTGATGATAGCTCTACTTTGGGTTCTGATTTTGAGGAAACTAGTGCATTGTTGGATGAAAGTTATGGTGAAAAGTTCGCTTCAAAAGTCAACTACGAGGAATGGCAGTTGGGTGTAGGCATGTGTGATCGACTTAACAATATCAGATTATCGGAGAACATGCAAGATGACGAGATGACACAACAGCAATTAGGCGTAACTGGTTCAAATCATTCGACAGTGATACTTCCTCTTGATTTAGACAACATGAGTGGTTTGCAACAGCAACAACACCAACAACAACAGCAACAACAACACCATCAGCAACAACAACAACAACAGGCCATACCACCACGATTGGTACCCGCTGGAGTTACGTATACGAAATTTGGAGGATTTCTCGATGATGATCCTGATGCCCATGTGCAAAGTTTTGAAATCAATTATGTTGTACTCAACTATCCAGCGGATCCGGCATATAAGGCTATAGTGTTCCAATCTACTCTGGTTAATGAGGCTTCTCGGTGGTTAACTGAATATGACATTAATCATTTCGGTCAATATGAAGATGTTAAGGATTCCTTCTTACAACGTTTTCGATTGAAGTAAAATGCGGCTGAGATCTTTGACTATCTGCAAAACAATAGATAGAAACCACATCAGAATGTGCAGGAGTATGCAACTTTATTTTGTACTCATCTATGACAACTGCCGCTGGCGCATGCTAACCTACCGAATGACGTGATTACCCAATGGTTTATTAATGGATTAAACCCTCAACTCAAATAAGTAATGATTATACAATGTGTGGGCGGTATGACCTTGGATGTCGTAATAGCCATGGCATTGCAGTTGGAACATAAAGTTGGCAGGTTCGCTGAAGATCTAGACTGGTTAAAGGCATCCAAGGGTATGAGCAAGGATCCATTGAAATAAGTGTACTGCACAAAATGTAAGAAGCCGAGAGACACTACTTGTACATATGCATTAAACCAAATGTACTGCGCTATTTGTAATACGGCGAGTCATTCTACCAAAACGTGACCATATAATGCCAAAGTACAGACCAGGCCAATCGTAAATGCTATAATACAGGAGCAGGAACAACAGGCTACCCACTATGTACCACCGCATTTGAGGAATATTTCCTACGAAAGTTATGAAACCTACAGGGGACCGCGAGCAAACAACTTCGGCCAGACCGGACGGAACTCCCGTCAATAGGGTGAAGGCATATCTCTTCCACCATCAAGATGCCATTTTTGTGGCGAGATCGGACATATCCGCAGATATTGCAAACAGGCATCCGAGTATGATAAACGAAGAAATGAACGACAGTATCCAATGGCAAACATGGTATATATTTCAGTAGTAGATACTCAAGCGGCAACAATTCAAACACGGTCCGGCAAGAAATTACAACCGGCTGCTGAGATTTTTGAGCCTAGCATTCGAGAGCAACAGAGAGTTTTTACCAAAGCTAGTATGTGGGCCAGTCAAGAACCAACTATTTTCCCCGATCCAGTATTTGTGGTTCAGTAGACAGTACCAAATCTACCACTGGAAGAACCGAGTCCAGTGAAAGCATCGCCGGAGAGTCCACCGAATTTGGTATCGAGTACACCAAATTTTGACCCTGTGTGGAATATTCTATTGTAGGCATCTATTACAATACCGTTGGGGCAACTGTTAGCCTTGGTTCTGGGTGTACGACAACAATTCTAGCAACAAATTAGTCCACGATCTTCGTGTACACCTGCTACGGCAACTATCAGTCCAGAAATTGATTCTACGATGGATCATGTTGTTCCTTTAATTACGGTATGGTATAAAAACCAAAAAATTACTTGTGTTAATTGATGGAGGCTCTGGTGTGAATATTGCTACAACCACCCTTTGTAAACGGTTAGGATGGACTCAGATTAAACCTGTTAAGTTTTTTGTGAGAATGGCAGATCAATCTAGGGTCCATCCAATGGGTTTGGTACGTGATATACCAATTACTCTTCAAGGAGCAGTGTTCAAAATGACTTTTTTTTTCTAGAATTACCTGAATCAAGTCTGGATTGTAACTTACTGTTAGGGAGATCCTGGCTAAAACAAGCCAAAGCGTTACAGGACTGGTCTGCACACGAACTTATTTTCAAAAATAATAATCGGAAATATGTAGTATCCTTGGACGAGATGAAGCCTTGCGACCTTCATGCTTGACCTTATGTAGCCGAACTTGTGCATATGCTAGATGGACTTTTAGATGAAGAAGAAGAAGCTTTTGTCAATGCTAACCAGTATCTGCTAGCCCTAGGTACAGTCGACTTACAAACGGTTGCAGATAATTGGAATCCGACCGTTTGTACGGTGGTTGTGATTGCCGAAGAAGTGGACCTAGTGCCGAATCAAGTTTTGAATGCCCAAAATTTACACCAATTATTCTAGACACTTGAGAATATATCCATGCCTCAACAGTTTTATGTACCAGAAGATCAGCTCATCACCTGCAATAAGTTAGGACATGAGGGTACACCGCGACCAGTCAAGCTTAAGGTTGGGTTACCAAAAACTTTTTAAAAGGATCTACTACAGTTATTGATAGAGTTTCAAGATGTATTCACGTGGGATTATCTAGATGTGAAAGGGTTGGACCCTCACATCTATCAACACCGTGTGATGCTAAAGTCGGATGCACGTCCAATCAAATAACCCAGTTATTGCATGAACCCCAATTATGCTGCTCAAGTGAAAGCTGAATTGGATCGTTTGCTTAAAGTAGGTTTCATCGTCCCCATTGAGCATGCGGAATGGATTTCGCCTATTGTCATTGTCCCAAAGAAAAACAAGCAGTTGCGTATCTGTGTGGATTACCGATAATTAAATGCGACGATCATGCCTTATCCCTTTCCGCTTCCCTTTTTGGATACGATGCTCGATGATGTTGTCGGACGAGAAATGTATTCCTTTTTGGATGGTTATAGTGGCTATAATCAGGTGTGCATGGCTGAAATGGATATACCAAAAACTATGTTTATCACAAACTGGGGCATATATGCATGTACGGTAATGTGGTTCGGTCTCTGCAATGCTCCTAGTACCTTCCAACGCTGCATGCAAGAAATCTTTTCCCCCTACATAACCACCTTTATGTGGGTGTATCTAGATGATTTTTTGTTATCTGGTGACGCATCGGCACACCTCTATCACTTATGGTGCTGCTTCTTTAAGTGTAGAGAGTTTCGTTTGTGTTGCTTAAATCCCAACAAGTCGGTCTTTTCGGTTTCCTATGGCAAGTTGCTTGATCATATTATTTCTCAACAAGGCATTCAAGTGGACCCAGATAAAGTGCAAGCTGTGAAGGCTCCTATCCCTACGACACCAAAAGAAGTTATATGATTCCTTGGACAAATACGCTAGCATGGATGGGATCTTCGGTGGCTCGCACATTTAGCTATACCCTTGAATAAATTGATTACTAGCAATCCTTGATAGTTCGTGTGGATTGAGGAGTGCCAAATTTCCTTTGATCGACTGAAAATACTTTTAACAGAGGCTCCTATACTGCAAGCATCAAACTGGCAGCTTCCATTCCATGTTTTTATGGATGCATCAAACAGTGCACTCGATAGTGTGCTCCTGCAACAACAAGATAAGTGGTTCCTGTTGGAGTTAGACGTCTGCGGTAGCACGTGAACAACACAAGGAAGAAGAAGAAGCTTGGAGCACAACACACAATACTGAATGTATTACTAGAGAATGTACAAGGATAAGTAGCCCATTAGGGCAATAGGCATATATACAAGGCATGGGAAAAAAAGCTCCTAAAGGGGGAAAAAGGTTCCTCGGCGGTCCTAGTGTGTTCACACACATCACTACCTAAATATATCAACAAATCCCCCTGGGAGTGATGTGGTGAACAAGGAGCTGGCACTCATGTATAAGGAAGTGCTAAGCTATGTGGAAATCACTCCACAAAAGGAAGTAAGCCCAAAGCTTTGCGGAAAGCTTCAAACTTCTCCCTAGGCAGAGCCTTCGTGAAAAGGTCTGCAATGTTATCCTGTGTGGGCACATATGCCAAGCTGATCTCCCCAGTAGAGAACCTCTCCCTAACATAAAGATAATGCACCTCAATGTGCTTAGTGCGAGCATGGAACGCAGGGTTCCTCGCAACTGCCAATGCGCTCTGACTGTCAGTGAAGATGGTGGTGGCAGAATTCTGACCAACACCCAAATCAGCCATAAGGCGTCTGAGCCACACACACTCAACAATAGCTGTGAAAGTTTCCCTATACTCAGCCTCACAACTGGAAGTGGCCACAGTAGGCTGCTTCTTGCTCAACCAAGATATACATGAGCTACCAAGCATGAAGCAAAAGCCACTAGTGGACACACGAGTGTCATAGCAACCAGCCCAATCAGAGTCAGAAAAAGCATGCAAATCTGGCGGTAGTGATCCCCCCTTGGGATAAAACAACCCAAGTAGCCGAGTACCACTCAAGTAGCGAAAGATGCGCTTAACCACCTGCCAATGCTTGACTCCTGGGCAATGCATAAACCTTCTCATCTATGAGACATCAAACTGAATATCTGGCCGAGTAATGCATAAGTAAATCAAGCATCCAATAGCCTGCTGATAGAGAACAGCATCAAATGCATCTCCAGCATCATGAAGACTCAATCGTAAACCTATCTCCATACGAGTGGCAATAGGCTTACACTCTTCAAGGCCAAAACACTGCAATAATGTGTCAATATATTTCGTTTGACACAAAGCCATTCCACCATCAACTTGCATAGACTAAATGCCCAAATAGTGATGCAAATGCCCCAAATCAGACATCTCAAATGAGGCATGCAAATCAGCCTTAAAATCAGAAATGTGCTTCTCAATAGGACCAGTGAGCAGCATGTTGTCAACATAGACAACAATGATCAGAAGCACATCATTAGCATGCTTAACATATAAGGTGCTTTCAGTTGGGCTGTTCTCAAAACCATGTGCAATCAGATAGGCATGTATCTTCTCATACCAAGCACGAGGTGCTTGCTTTAAACCATATAATGCCTTCTTTAACCTGCACACCTGGTTTTCATGCCCTTTCTGCACAAAGCCATGGGGCTGAAAAACATACACTTCTTCATGCAAGTCATCATTCAGAAATGCAGTTTTAATGTCCAATTGATGTACATTCCAACCATGATGGGCTGCAAGTGCACGAATGCTCCGAACAGTAGTCATACGGCATGTACGTGCAAAGGTCTCATCAAAATCAATGCCTCTTTCCTGCGCATAACCCTTTACAACAAGCCTGGCCTTATACCTTTCAACTGTACCATCTGGTTTATGCTTCAGTTTGTATACCCACTCAGTGCCAATGGCCTTCTTGACAGGAGGCAAGTCACATAAAGACCAAGTACCATTCTTCATTATTGCATCATATTCAGATTGCATAGCAGCCATCCAATTTTCTAAATTTTATGCTTCATCAAACGAAACAGGCTCATTCTCATCACAGAGACTAGATGCAACCATAACATAGCAACCTGCTGCAAAAGAGGCACTATGAGAGCCTGATCGAGTATGATATGACAAAGGTGCATCTAATTTGCTGTCACGCAAAGTCTGCACCAGCCATTTTGGCATAGTTCTTGCCTGCTCAATATCAGCTCTCTCATCAATAAGTGCATCATGTAAATCTGCATCAAAAATGGAATGATCTGCATCATCACATGAAACCTGCAAAGGCTAAGAAGTTGCCTCATTAGGACCAGCACTAGACTGTCCACCTGTAAAAAGAGGCAGCAAAGTATCATACATGTCTTTGGAGCTAACAGATGTCTCCTTAGTACATGAAAGCAATGGCTGAATAGCATCCTCCACAAAAACAACATCACGGCTAACCAGAATGCATTTAGTCTATGGATGATACAGACAATAGCCTTTACTTTTAGAATTGTACCCAACAAAAATACATTTTACTACTTTATCATCCAATTTTCTGTGATGTTGTTCAGACACTAATGCATATGCCAAACAACCAAAAACACGCAGATGAGCGACATATGGCTTGCAATCATGCCAAGCCTCATATGGAGTGATAGACTGTAGTGCTTTTGTGGGACACCTGTTCAGTACATATGCTGCACACATGACAACCTGAAGCCAAAAACTATGTGGTAAAGCCTGACTCTTGACCATACACCTCCCCATCTCCATGAGTGACCTGTTCTTTTGTTCAGCAACTCCATTCTGTTGAGGTGTATATGGCACTGTACACTGGTGTTTTATCCCACGTTCAGCTAGAAATGCATTAAAATCAGAAGACATATATTCCCCCCTTCGATGAGAACAGAGGGTGCCCATTTTACATGCTGACAGATTTTCAGCCAAAACCAAAAACTGTTTGAAGCACATGAACACTTCGGACTTTGCCTTCAATGGATATACCCATGCATGCCTGGAAAAATCATCGATGAAAGTGACAAAGTAAAGATAATTCCCAAAAGAAAGTGTCTGCATAGGACCACAGACATCACTATCTGAGTAGTCCGAACTGAACCATCTTTTGGAAAGGATGAATGCTGCATTTTGCCCAAAATACAGCCTTCACAAACATGTTTTCCAGGTGTCTCAAGTTTGGGCAAAGAGGACACCATTTCATATTTCTACAGGCGTAGGAAACTAGCAAAATTCAGATGACCAAAGCGTGCATGCCAAAGCTTTGCATCTGACATAGCCTGAGAATCATTTACTGCACATGCCAAATCATTTATAGATCTTTCATAGTCTATGAGCTTATACAACCCACGACATAAAATGCCAAAAGCAATAATCCCATCACCATTTGAGAGATCATGAACTGTACACCTGTCATCAACAAATTTCACAACCAAGCCAATCTTGGCTAATGCAAAAACTGATAACAGGTTCTTCTTGATCCCTGGCACAAATAAAGCATCTGACAAAGTGAAAGAACTACCATCAACAGTCGTCAAAATGATCTTACCAACTCCCATAACAGGATAAGAGGAGTTGTTGGCGCATGTAATAGTATTCCCTATAGGGGTAGGCTCGAGTGAAGAGAAGAAACTGTGCTGCGAGGTAATATGTTTGGTCGCGCCACTGTCAAAATACCAAACATCTGAGTCTACTGCAGACATGCACTGCTCATGAGAAGATGGGTCAAAACTGCAAACAGTAGTAAACACCAATTCTTCTTCCTGCACAAGATTAGCAGACTATGTTTTTGGTGTAGAGGCCTCTGCAACAACCATTCTAGCCTCTTTCTTCTTTGCCTCTTTAGCAGCCAGTTTTGGACAGCTCTTTATGATATGATCATTCCCTTTACAGTACTAACAAAACAATTTCTGCTTTTCTGATTTCTTCTCATCTTTATCTTCCTTCTTCAAATATGCAGAATTTGCATATTTTTGCTTACTAGTTGAAGAGCTCCATTTTCCTTTGCCCTTCTGACTAGCCAAGAAAGCTTGATCTGCAACTTGCATAATGGACCTGTTCTGCCTGGGCTGATCTTCCTGCAACAGAACAGAGACTAACTCCTCAAATGATAAGGCATTTGGATTTCCTTTCATCATCAACCAAAGAGTAGAAGCAAAACTCTGATATGAATCAGGAAGACCATTCAGAACGGTCTGCACAAGTGAGCTATCTGGTATAACTTCATCAGTAGAAATCAACTGTTCCTTTAGGTCTTTGATCTTTGTTAGGAAACTGTCCATAGAATCACCTTCATTCATGTGCTCACTCTCCAACTGTTTTCGGAGGTAAGCAACACGAGCCTCATTCCTAGCTTGGTACAATGTGGTAAGTGTATCCCAAGCATCCTTAGCTGTTCTGCAAGAGCGTATGTGAGAAATAATGGCACGTTTGACTGACAAAGCTATCAATGCATGTGTCTGGGCATCTCTGCAATCCCAACGAATTTGCTCTGCAATAGGTGCAGCAGAAACCGCAGTACGAACAGGAATATGTAGAATATCATCATCTTCGACTCCTTCTGCATCAGCTTCAATACCTGCAGTTGTAACACTTGCAGGTGTGATAGGATGTTTTTCGACACCCTGCATAATGTTCCACAGTCCATTTGTAACCAACACATGTCGCATCATATAAGACCATAACGGGTAGTTGGTACCATCCAACTTATCCTCAACACCCAACATACGAAATACCTCACTGCTTTCAGCCATGGCCGATGAATAAAATACCTTGATGCAAAAAATTGACTGTATCTCAAAAAGTTGAACAGAACTGCCCAGATAAATTCCGCTAGACCTGTAGTAGACTTCGAGACGCTTATACTAGCGAACAAAAACTGGTATATACCTTTGGCACAAAAAGACAAAATAGTCTGCACGAGTACTACAATAGTGCGTTCGAAGGCCGAAACGAGCTCAGATCGCGATTTCGACACCACAAAGCAAAGCAGTTTTGATCTCGGAAACACGCTGAGTATGCTCACCAAAATTCGTGCGATTCTGAGATTGCAAATGGAGGAGTGTTGACGTCGCCCTAGATGAAGCGACAACCTGCTCTGATACGTTGGAGTTAGACGTCTGTGGTAGCACGCGAACAACACAAGGAAGAAGAAGAAGCTTGGAGCACAACACACAATACTAAATGTATTACTAGAGAATGTACAAGGATAAGTAGCCCATGAGGGGAATAGGCATATATACAAGCCGGGGGAAAAAAACCTCCTAAAGAGGGAAAAAAGTGCCTCGACGGTCCTAGTGTGTTCACACACATCACTACCTAAATATATCAACAGTTCCACCATGTTTATTATGCTAGTCGACAATTAGCTGCTACTAAACAGAATTATTTCATCACTGAGCGTGAATGTCTGGGTTTGGTTTATTCGGTGAAGAAATTCTGGCAATATTTTACTGGGACGACCATTTATCTTTCATGTGGACCATGCAGCTTTGGTTTATCTTGTCCGCCAACAACATTTAGGGGGCCGATGAGCCAGATGGGTGCTATTGCTGCAAGAATTTGATTATGAGGTTGTACATCGTCCGCAGTCAGCACATACGTTGGCTGATTTCTTATCTCGGCTTGATTCCGGTGAACTTCCCGACGCAATTGATGATACTACCCCTGCTATCTACGCGACTGATTCGGTCCAGGATGATTGTTAGGAGATCTCGGTGGAACCTTCGTATTATGATACTCTTATTATCTTTCTCACGAGTGGAAGCTCCCCGACTAATACTTCTACTTCTGCTCGTCGTAAACTGGTGATGTATAGTCGACGGTTTCAGATCATTATAGGATAGCTATATTACATGGATCCATCTCGTGGACTCTTACGTTGTATCCCTCTCCATGAAGTTCCTTCTGTTATTGGTATGGCCCATTCAACTCCTTTTGGTGGTCATTTTTCGGTAGATCTTACGTACCGAAAAGTTCTACACAGTGGCTTATGGTGGCCCACTATGCAGTGTGACATTGCTGTTTATGTCAAACAGTGGGATGCTTGCCAACGATTGGGGCAGCCTTTACAATGGCATCATTTTCCACTGTAGCCTGTCCTCCCCCTTGAGCCTTTTCAAAAGTGGGGCTTGGATTTCATTGGTCCCATTACACCTCCTGCTACGATTACTTATCATCGGTATATACTTACTTGTACTCATTATGCTACTCGGTGGGCTGAATCTTGGGCTTTATGGTCCACAACTTTGTCAGTGGTGGTCAAATGTTTGGTGACTGATGTTTTTCCTCGTTTTGGTCTTCCCTTAGAGATTGTTTTTGGTCAAGGCACATATTTTGTTGATTCCTTAATGCAAACACTTACCCGAACCCTGAAGATTGTTCATAAATTTAGCTCCTTGTATTATCCTTGCACCAATGGACTTGCTGAAAGTACCAATAAAACCCTTCTTAACATGCTCAGGAAACTAGTTTTGGAATGTCCGGAGCATTGGGATCAGTTCCTTCCTTCGGTCCTATGGGCTTACCATACTACTTACAAAGTGGCTACAGGAAATACGCCTTTTAAATTGGCATATGGGTTGGAGGCCATTGCACCCATGGAGTTGGTGGTACCTAGCCTAAGGGTGGGATTGGATCATAAGCTATTATTAGAAGAGTCCTTTTCGTTCCGGTTGGATGTGTTGCGGTCCTTGGACAAACAACGCTTGGAAAGTTTTCTGATGTTGCAAGAAGTGCAACTGCGACAAGCTAAGACACATGATCGGTTTCTCTGCACTCCCGTTTTTACCAAAGGACAATTAGTTCTCTTCTATAATTCTAAGTCTAATCGTTCAGCGGGCAAGTTGAAACTTTGGTGCTTTGGTCCTTATCGTATTGCAGATCAGGTTGGACCCGCTACTTTTCGGTTATCCACTTTAACTGGTACTCTTCTTTCTAAATCCATAAATGGGTCGAAACTTCATCCGTATTATTCCACGCCTTCCTCATTAATTACGTATTGGTATTTTTATTATTCGTCCAGTTTATGTCGCTTTTGTCACCTGACTACCATTTCCATTACGCACATTTCGATTGACCGACTCACTGTAAAATTCCCATTTTATTACATAACCATGATTAGCCGCCGCACTACATGTGTTTTCTTCCCGTGCTCCCCTTCGGTGTTTTTACTTAATCATGTTCTTCGCCCTCTTTCCCACTATTGTGTTCTTGCACTGTGTGTGTTCTTTGATGTCTTCTGCATTCGCGTTCTGTTGCTCGCCATGGAAGCGTTAGCGAATATCACTACTTTTTGTGCTGGCCTCGCTCTTGAATTGAGCACGTTTTTGTGCGCACACGGGCTTTTAGCATTCACCAATTGCCATGGCATTCAGTCGAATGTCACCCACTTTTTTCTCATATCATCTCTACTATAGCCGACATTCCCCAGACAGAGACATGTTGGTCGCTTAACTTCTCAACCCGCACATTGTAGTGACCCTAAATAGAATAGCCGAGGGATTCCATCTCCCTCAACAAGGTAGTGTCAACGCGCCCCTCTTGTCGATGACGACCATGAAGCAGCTCTTCCCGTGTCAGTCATCTAATGTATTTGTTATTCTCTATCGACCTACACTGGAGTGCTCAGCCCTACAATTCCTGGTGGCGACACTCAACCTACAAAAAGGCACCTACAATATTTCCCGTCCGTTTTATTCTATGATCGATGCCACTGCACGAGAACTAGTTAATTGGGCCTTGTTTTTTTTCTGACGTATTCACCGGGAATGTCACGTGATCTCTCGGCAGCTTGCAAAGGGTGACATTCCTTGAACTCGACTCCCCCATATTCTTTCCTTCCTTCTTCCGGAAATCCACCCTGTGCAGCCTCCTATAATGAATACCCTCCTGTTACACAAAGAATCTACGTGGGTTATGGAGGTTGAAGACAACGATGATCTCCTGTAGTTCTTTTGGGGAAAGCATAGGAAACTAAGCCCCTCGCAGAGTCAAGCACACAAATCATCAACCGTTAATCTACAGGACATCGCCTCTTCTGCGCCTATCCTCTCTGCCCCACCATCTCCTAAGGATCAAGCTATTGCAGAAACGGTTATGAAAGATGTTCAACCCATAGATATGGTTGTTCAGCCGTAGTCCCACTCTCATGAGCAAGCGCCCGACACAGCCACGGAGGTTGTGCAACTCGCGGAGCAAGCACAAACCGAGGAAGTGCTGGTGCAATTGGATGTACAGCCTGTTACGATAACAACCCTTGTCCTACCGTCTTCACCCAAAAATACACCTCCCCCTCCTTCTCCGTCCAAAGTGCCTTTATCTTCCCTTCGTCACGACATTCGATAGCCCTTTGCCATTCCCAATCCATCCCTTCCTCTCCCGATTACTCTCCCCCTTCTTCTTCCATAGTCGTTTCGGTTAATCCCTCTAGACCCATATCTACCTCCATCGTTCCTGACTCCTTTGCCCAACTAGCTCAAATTGGGAATTACTTTATCCATCCCTCCAAGCAACTCCCTCACCAATTACAAGACGCCCATCAGTCCTTGCGTACGGAGTACCAGTAAAAGGTAGATTTACTCGAAACTGATATTGCACCCCTCCAGGAAGAGGTCTTAGCCGCAAAAGCCGATGCAAGCCTATTGCAGGAGTAGATCCAAACCTTACAGGGTCAATTGATAGAGAAGGATGCCATCATCGCAGCTCATGATGATGAGATCAGTCAACTTAAACAAATAGTGACTGATAAGGAGGACGCTCTGCAGGCTTTGGGTAATCTTTTAGATACGACACGAAGACAATTCATTACGATAGAGCAGAATTATCAAGTGCTAGCCGAGAAATCCTTACAAGCAAAAGCGAAGCTGAAGAAAGTCACTGAAGAACTCTTCCAGAAAAGCAGGTCACTCGAAGAGGAAATAGGTCGGACCCTCAAACTTAAGAAAGATGTCGAAGCTATCTAGAAGGAAAGGCAAGACTTCTTCAAAACCATCCAGTTTTAGTCCTAAGAGCTAGAACGTCGAGAGAAGCAAATCGGTATTCACCAAGAGCACCTATCGCGTATCGATGCAGAGATTGAAGAAGCGAAATTATGCCGAGATGTTGCATTGGCAAACGACTTCTACCTTTAAGAAGCATTTTTGCAGAATCTGGCTAAAGTTTTGTTATCTCAAGTTATAGTTTCAAGCTCTATGTGGACCGATGCACACCTTGTCGAACCGTAGATTTTGCTAGGAATGTTAGAATCCTTAAAACAGAAAAATTCCCGCACCTTTAAATTAGCTAGAACCATGTACATACAAGTAATCATTGATGATTCTTAATCTTGTAATTTTCCCAGCTAGGTTTGAGCCCACCGTGCATGCCAGTGTAGGCTACCGGAATATTATCCAATACATTAATTGTAATTAGGAAAAGACACGCGTTGAAAGGGTGTCGCGCAAAACATTGTAATGCTTTTCTGATTAATAGAGCAATGAGGGGAAGAGAACGACAGACATGTTGCCGAACTGTTCTGTCTGGGCGATCGACTGGAGTTTGATTCTGTTACAAGTTTATCAAATTATGGTGTCGCCTATATTGTTAAGATTCAGTATTGAAGTCACTAAGGTATTGTGTTAACATCTTATTGCGTTATTGGTGAAGGGCAAGTATAACAGTAATGTTAAGTGAACAGTAGAAGTTTTCTGTGCATGTGGTTATGGTAATCATAGAAGTTGTTATGCGTTGGAAAGTAGTAGTTAAATCTGTTGTAATTGTCAGAAGATAATGAAGTGACTGGGGGAAATACATAAAGGGCCTCTGTATTACAGACCCCTGACCATCCCGAGAACCCACGTACAGATCTATTAACAAAGTAGATTAAACATAACATTAACAGCAACATATAGGAAACCATTTTCCTTAGGTCTCAACTATTGTAATCCACAACTTATGTTGTTTTCTACCATGAAGCATCAAGATCGTATAAGATTTCTTTTAGGATTATGCTTTATAGCTTGTCCAACATATTTTCCTAACCCAATTAGGATTTCTACAATCCTTATGGTTTATGAAAGCCTTGTCTTGCATTGAGAGGTTCTTTGAGAACTCCGAATCCTTGAGAACTTCATCTAGATTGGAAGATGTATTGAAAATCGTCCCTATATAATACAAGTAAAACTTACCCTTGCCTCATAGATATGTTCGACATTAGAAAGGGGTCTAACTAGACCTTGGAACCAATGAGAATTAGCATGGATTTGCTCAATTCTTCCTTTAGGTGGATCCTCAAGGGAATAGGACCTTGGAATCCTTGGAAGTCTAACAGTGGAATCAATGGATAGTCCTCAACCGGGAGGTTATGGTACTCCACCATGTGGAGGTTCGGATCTATCGTGAATGATTGTCTGGCTTGCATTTCCATCATAGATACTTGTTTACAATGATTTGCTACAAAAGGATAAAACATTAGCATGGAAACAAATCTTGATCTCAGTATGGTGAAACCTCAATCCCTTTCCAATACTCATATGTGTCCCATGTATCCCGGTGACGTGTCATGATGTGGATGATGTCTTCATGCCTGATGCAAGTCTCTAGACTTCCTATTTGCATACTTTGGAGAGTGCATAGTTGCATATGCATGATTGGTGTCATCATGCTTGGTTACAACATATTGGTGGGTAATTATTACAAAGTTGATTGGTTAGCATGGGTTTCAATTAGGAATTACAAATACATGAGGTCAGTGAATGATTTATCAAACTAGAGGTTAGTGGGTGAAGGTGGCCGTGGGGCTATTTAGGCACCCATTTCCAATATGGTTGTGAGATTACTTTACAAGGGTCGTTAGATACATTGGACATTTGCTTGGGTAGAGGGTGAGTGGAGTATCGGGGCCTTGGAGGGGCCAAATAGTACAAGGGTATGGGTCTATGTTGCTAAGCAGGCATTAGGCACCCAAATCATCGATATGTTGGCATCAAACCTCATAGACCTCTTAGGTACCCAAATTTGTCGAACCTTTGGTTGTCGATCTCATGCTAACCTCAAGGGTTGAAGCATTTTTTCTTAAGTCTTTCTTGTGAGTCTTTCTAGCATTATGTCTTCTTTCAACTAGACTCTACGACTCCATTACACTCTAAGGTTCTTTCGTTATCTATCTATTGGTTCTGTTGTAATGCTTGGGCTCTAATTACTACCTCAATGGGCACAAAGTTTGGTGTTGAACCATTTGATGTATGCACAATGCCTATAACAATAATATGAGTTATCTTGGAGGTGTTGGATGGGTTTTTGTTCACTCTCGTATGACATGTTCTTTACCACATTTGCGGCAATAACCTTGAATGGTGAAATAGTGTGTTTTTTTTATCAGCGAGGGGTGCGGGAATTCTCTTATGAAGTGACCTCCTTGACACCTAAAATAGGTCTTACTTCTCTCAAATTGAGATCGAGGGTTGGGATTAACATACATAACATTAGCATATTCAAGTTCCCAATTAGGTTCTACTGTGGATGCCTCATATGGGGAAACTTTCGCATGTTCATGAGATTCTATGTAGTATTCAAGTGGATTGTCTCCATTTCTATTATCAAAGCTTTGAGCATTGTGGTTGTTTTATGTGATTAGGTGGATGTAGGTACTAATTCCCTATTGAGGTTATCATCCACTGATGCAGACTTTACTAAAATCACATTGGCAGGGGGCGTTGTTGTCCTAGCACTATTAGGGGTCTCGGATGTGCTTGGTATGGTGGTTGATAGATCTGAGGGAGCCGATAATATAGTTTTTGTTGGTATTGGCCTTGATACCTACTTGGTTATGGATAAGGCTACGAGTAGTTCTACCTCACTGCTTGCTTGTTATATGGACAATCTTGAGTGGTGTGGTTTGTTTATTTCCTCTCAATTGAGTAGTAGTGGGCCGCCAAGTTTCTTGAGTTCAAAAACATTAATGGACACACATTGGTCATGTGATCCTCCCAAGTAGAAATATTTGGTGGAGACCATTCTAAGAGTCTACGTACTTGATATGCCCAAATCCACCAAATCTTCTAGTGAGGTAGAGTGTTTAGATGAGAGATTGGTTGACAAATTAGAATCCTTAAAGATTTTAGAAAGCTCAAACTCATCTCCCAAATTATCATCTATGTCTATGCAAATGCTCATGCATTGCTCTATGGTTCGGTGTTCCTTAAGGTAAACATACGACCATAGCTTTGCACTCAATAGGCCATCTAAAAATAGGGACACTTGTTTAGCTTGGGTAGGTAACTCTGGGGTTGGGCATCTCTCAATATATTGCATGAACCTACATCCTATTAGCCTTACAATTTCTTGAGGTGTCTGTTTGAAGCTATGAATCAATGAGGAGGTATTAAGTATGATCCCACTCTTAGAAAACTCCATGATCAAGGTCTCTAGCGAATGCTGGATATCCCTAAATTGTCCTTGATGCAGAGGTTGGAACCAAGTCAGGGTAGTATTCTTCAAAGTTAGTCCAAAGGCATTGTACTGAGTGAACATGTCCTCCACTTTTTCTGCTTTCAATACTTGTTTGAACTCCACAACATGATCGTAGGGTTCATCGATACCATCGAAGTATTTCTTCATAGATTTCACTATTTGGGTAGGCCTCAAGATTCTTGGATGCTCCCTTGGTCAAGGCAAGGGAGATTCATTCATGCCTCTTTGAGACATGTGTCACCTAAGCCTTTTGTATTCTATCCTACCCATGTCCATTCCTTATCTGTCTTTTCCTATAGTATGTACAAAGCTCACTTTTGGCTGCTCTTTCGATTTCTCCTTATGGGTTCCTAGTACATGCAAAGATCCTACCCCCGTTTGGTTATGGGGGTTAGTAGACTCTCGCCACTAAAGTCTAAGTCCTAGGGCCATGACTTAGCAAAAAATTGAATGGACAAAGAAGAGGACTATAGTAGCTTCCAACCTTGGGTTCCTACTCTTGGTATGTCCCCAAATATGCTCTCAAATTGGTTTGGGCATCTTCTCAACACCGTTCCTTGCTTGAATCATTCATGGTATCCACAAATATTGGCATCAAAGGTCCTATAAGTACCTAAGTTACTTCAAAAAGTGAAAAAATTAATCAAAATTGCACAAGCCTAATTTCTTCTGAAATGGAGGAATTGTTGCAATGGTATGGCACAATCACGATGGGCTGAGCCAATCGTGATGGTCGAAGGCTATCACAAAGGGGCAAAGGATGGTGATGGTCTAAGGGGATCTCAATGACATGGGCCAATCGCAATGGCTCAAGCTCTCACGATGGTCTAGCCAGTCGTGAGAGAACTTAAATACTATTACAATCTTTCGCTTGTCAGAGAACTCGCAAGGCAACAGGCACAATGTTGCCACCACTCAAGAGGTCAGGTCACCTCCTTACGAAGTGAGGTAGTCCTCCCATAAGCAATACCAACATTGCTCATGTCGCCAATAAACTCACTATCAAATGTGAGTTGCTCATATGGTTTCAAGATGTGCTCCATGTACTGATCCTTCATCATCTGAAGACTCATCTGCACCCAGTATGTAGGTCCCTTGAAAAAGGGATACAAAAGGGCTGAAAATCCATGAATAGGACTAGATAGTGTCCCCCATCGTGCATCCATCAAGTCTATGATATCCTGCTTCCTATAAAATTGAAACATTCGAACAATTTTAAAGTCAGATTTATCATTCAATGTACTAAGGAAAGTGCAAACTTCAATAACATATAGAAAATACATATATCAAGTGACAATGTCATCAATGAAGAGATAGCCTCTCACATCTTCGTGTACATGTGGTATACAAGACCAAGAGTAGATCCTTCTCTGTCCATAATGTGTCGCACAATGTATCTGCATCTCAACATAGGTACTATGGTTGCAATATCAAGCTACAAGACATCATCCAACACTTTTTGTTGCACATAACGTGCAAGCTCAGTGTTTGTTGTATGCATGGAAGCCCATCAACAATCAATCACAGATATGTGCAAAGCATATGCACAAAGCATCATTGACTACCTGGAGTCTTTGAAAAACCATGTATATATATATGCGGAGCGGGTGTCTACAGGACGAATCATAACCACTGAACTATGATAACAAAAAATAGCAAGTGCCTGATGGTTTTTGCATATAAAAGTCACAATCCTCTTTGCATCACTCACTAACGGTGCAAGCCAAGATAATTTTCCTATGTTTTCAAAAAGAAGATCAAGGCAATGTGCGATACATGGAGTCCATATAATACTAGGAAACTCTTTCTTTATCATTTCTCCTATCCTTTTGCAATTGGAGGCATTGTCTGTGATAACTTGTACCACATTCTCAACCCCAATCTCAAGGATAGCGGTCTTTATGTGCTCAAAAATATAAAGTCTCCAGTGATGCAGACTTATGCATGAGTAGCATCAATGGCTTGTAGGAAATATGTGCCAAGACAACTAGATACCAATATATTGATGATATGGCATCTCCTAGTATCACTCCATTCATCGGATATAATAGAGCAACCACAGGTGTTCGATCCCAATCTAATTGGCTCTAGTTGTACTTCTATACGGTCCTTCTCTTCATCTAACATGGGTCCATGAAGTCTATTATATTCCACCCCATGCCAATCATCACAAGGACCTCCCTGGGCTATTGTCCTCACTACATTGAACGATAAGTTGCATTGAAGAATGCATCGTTCAATCTCTATTTCAACAACTTTTTGTCATTGCTTTTGCAAAGCAGAGGACAGCATAGAAGGATGTAAGCTCCCTTGCGTAGGTCTTTGTGTAGGAGGAGGATGACAGGAAGAGGAAGCGGACACATCCTCCATCTCATTGAGAGACTATACGAGCCCTTTGTGATGCTTGACTAGGAGAAGGATCCATATCATCCATGAGCTCAACACACGTGGCTGCCATCTCACTACAACATGCTTTCTTTCCTTATTGAGCAAGATGATGCTCATTTTTTACAGCCTCTCCTATTTTAGGAGGCACCTTCTCACATGCAGAGATACATCCTACACCAGATACGTGATTTATAAGGCACATCATATGTGTGTGTGTGTGTACACACACACACATACATACATACATATATATATAGTAGATTTGATACGCGTACCGCTTTTTTCGATCCTTTTTTTAGGTTCATACAATTCGGTGCGTTAAAAAATCGATGACTTAAAAAAACCCTTGATGGGCTACGATTGCACTCTTTCAACTCTCTTCCACACGAGAGCTTAGCCTTGCTCCCTTGCTCCACAGAGTGATACACACTTGCAGCTTGCTCCAATCCCCTTGAGGTCCACACACCCTCTTGCTTCAGCTTTCCACACACGTGACACCTTAAAGCTTGTGGTCTTTGATTTTTCCTCCATTATGCCTCGTACTATTTCCCACCTTTGGGCCCTTCACACTTCAAGCCATGAATTGGTAAATGACAATGTTTCTGGCTGGGGGCCACGGAGGTGGGTGTGCAAGTATTGTGCAAGAACATTTAGCACAACAACTACACGTCTCATTTGACATGTGTCAACACTAGGAAGATCTGGCATTTCAACTTGTCCAAAAGTCCCCAATGACGTACCCGAGGCTGTGCGACATGAGCACAATCTCAACCAAGAGGCGGCGTCTTCTCGTAGGCGTGAGTCTGCTGCAGCTTCTCTTGATATATTAGAAGACTTGGAATGTGGACTTAATGTTGGACCTAGTGCCACTGCTAGCTCATTTAGAAGTCGTACATCTACCCAACGAGAAGAGAGTGAAAGCTCTACCCCTCTTGAGTCATCTGAGCCTCCAAGACAGAGAGCTAGACAAGGGGGCCTCCATTCTGCTTATCTAAGTACGACCTTATAGAAGCAACGCCAAAAAGTTGCGGAAATTGAAATTGAGCTTTGCATACTTGAATGCAACCTCCCTTTCAATGTTGTTCGCACTGATGCTTGGAAGAGGATGGTGAGGGCAATATCCCAAGTGGAACCTACCAATGATGATTGGCATGGGATTCCATATAGTTGCCTGCGCACATCCATGCTCATTCAAGAGCAAGAGAGGATTGACCTACAATTAGGATGCATTAAAAGTGGGTGGCAGACCTATGGCTCCTCTATTCTATCCAACGGATGGAGCAATTTTTGACGATGCCACATTATCAATGTAATGGTTTCCTCTTGCTTAGGTACTTATTTTCTGCAAGCAGTGGATTGTAGTGTTGTTGGTGCTCGTATCACAGGGGAATACATTTATGAGCATATAAAATCCGCTATAGAAGAAGTAGGAGTTTCCAATGTGGTACAAATAGTAGCATACAATGCTTCTAATCGTAAGAGGATGGGGGAGATGATAGAAGCCGAGTTCCCAAGCATTATCTGGACCCCTTGCAGCACACATTGTCTTGACGTTTTGTTTGAGGACATAGCCAAACTATCATGGTTGGCTCCCGTGCTTTCAGATGCCAACCATATTATCTCGTTTATAAGAAAGAATCACCAAGCTTTGAGTATCTTTCGTTGTTATAGTGACAAGGAGTTAGTTCGCATATCAGAAACACGATTTGGATATATATATATCATGTCTTCTCCCGCTTACACATGTGCCTTGATTCCTTGAGGATGAGCGTAATAGATAGGAGATGGATAAGTATGGCAAGAGGAAACACGGAGATTGCACATCATGTGCAAAGAAAGATTTTGGACATGGGTTTTTGGGCAGAGTTAGGCAACATTTTGTCTATCTTGAGATAGATTCATGTAGTATTATGCTATGTTGACATGGAGGGTTCAATCCTTGGACTGGTGTACCACATGTACACAAGAATGACAGAGGTGATTCGAGCATCTATGACATTGTCACCATCCACATATATATAATTTCAATTCTCAAATTTGAAGTTTATGTTTAAATCTTTTTATTTTTTTAATTTATAATATAGACGTGAGGAGATACTTCAGCTTGTGGAGTCTCAATGGGAGTTCATGTCAGGACCTATTCATGGGTTTGCGGCATTACTCCATCCCTCCTTCAAAAGCACGACATTATGGAGTCTCAGGGATCACTGTGACATATGAAAGATTTGTATATGGAGTGTGTCATGGCTAAGAATGAGCAGATCGCTTTTGATAGCGAATTCTTAGCTTATATGGGAAACATCGGCATAGCATATGCACGCCCTACATCTATGCGGACTGATGTTACGTCTCAGTCACTTGAGTGGTGGAATCATTATGGCTATGGACACCCCACGATCGCGCCATAAGCATTACGAGTGTTATCTCAGATATTTTCTATGTTTTGAGCTTTTTGTGCAATTTGGTTACAACTTTATTATTTTGATAATTGATTTGATTTATATTATAAGCCCTTAGCCTTGATATTAATTTTAGGATTGTTCGGCGAGCCTATGTGAGCGTAATTGGAGTGCATTCTAATCGGTGCACACCAAATTATGCAATTGTCTCAGTGTGGCACAACTTCAGCATGTGATATATTGCAAAGCCAATCTTCAGCTTTTGCGATCATTGCGGGATCTCAAGGGTCCAAAACAGGTATTGTGTGGAGTCTAGATAGTAGACATTGAAGCTTGAAAGTTGAAGCTAAAAATTATTATTTTCATTTTATAGGTTTCTCCTATTACATTTGAGCAGAGTTTTGCATCTACGGAGGATGTGGGAGGATCTGCAGAGGACGAGGAGGAGGAGATCTATCGCATGCTCCATACAGAGCTCGAGGTGATCGATCGGAGGGTTACTAGAGCACGCTCATGTGCTTTATAGTAGGGGTGGATTGATCGTCCTTCTACTAGTGCCGCTCTAGTGAGAGGTAGGAGGTGCAAATTGCTCTGCTACGGAGATGGTTCCTATTAGGGAACCAGAGTTCGACGATGATGGGAATGTCATTACACCAGGAGACATTCTACTCTCCTCTCCAGATTCTTCTTCATCTTATCATTCCATCGGCATGGATGAAGAAGAGTGATTATGATTCACATGATACTAGATAGGCATATATCATTTCAGGGCTTTTGTATCTAGATTCCATCATTTCAGGTTCACTGTTGAAAGGTGGAAGGGCTTTTGTCCATTTTGTTTTGCCACATTTTGTTGTGTTTCATGCTCGCATTAAGCACATTGAGGTTCACTATCATTATGTCAGGGAGAGGTTCTCTATTGGAGAGATCAGTTTGGCATATATGCCCACACAAGAGAACATTGCAGACCTTTTCACAAAGGCTCTACCTAGGGAGAATTTTTAAGCTTTCCAGAAAGCTTTGGGCTTACTTCCTTTTGTGGATTGATTCCACATAGCTTGGCACTTCCTTATACATGAGTGTCAGACCTTTGTTCACCGCATCACTCCCAGGGGGGATTTGTTGATATATTTATGTAGTGATGTGTGTGAACACTCTAGGAATGCCAAGGCACTTTTTTTCCTCTTTAGGAGGTTTTTTCCCCTGGCTTGTATACATGCCTATTACCGTAATGGGCTAGTTATCTTTGTACATTCTAGTGGTAATACATTCAATATTGTGTGTTGTGATCCAAGCTTCTTCTTCTTCTTCTTCCTTGTGCTATTCACGTGCTTCCGCAGACCTCAACACAATGACGAGTTCCAACGTCAATGAAGATCCAAATTTAAATTATCAATCCAAAGATACGAGAGGGTGATATGACAATCATGAACAAGTGATGCATGCAAATGTGAAGGTGAGAAGCACAATGACACATACATACACATACAACCACACACAGAAGGAAGAGAGTATAGAGTGGAACAATGGAATCTATTCATTAAAAATCACACACATTACAAACGTTCTTTTTTATATCTCACTAACCAACCTCTCAAAATGAGCCTACATGCTCTATTTATAGTTTTTACTCTAGCTTTGATCGATTTCATACCTAGTGTTTGAAATAATTAAAAAATCAATTTTTGTTGCTAGTGACACTCAAATGAGCTCCAAAAATTATGAAAATTGATACACTCATCCCATCAAAGCTTCTCAAGCTTGAGAAATCTCGTTTGAGCAAAATGGAGTAACTATTTACAAAATGGGGTTTTCTAGAATATTTTAGTGATAAAAGTCAATATTTTGAATGATAAAAATATAATTTGCTCACTTTGGATTGTACCCCCTTGTCTTTATATATTTCCTTGCCTTTATTATGGCTTCCACTTGAACCCCTTGAAAATCTACCCTATCATTTCCCAACAAGTTGGATATCAGCTCTATCTATGTGGTAGTGCCTTGATGTTGCAAGTATACTGCATTACCATCCCAAGCTTGCACCACTTATAGTTATTAGAGAAATGGTCTTTCTAATAACAACTCATAATTACTTTCCTTTTCGACAATGGAAAGAGTGTTCTCAAATCTATACCAAGAGTACTTAGGGTTATACCTTCTAATAGTTTGAATTGTTTGTTCATGTGTCCACCTACCAGTTGTAACTCATTCTTGTTGGCCTTAATGCTGATTTGCCCCATTTGATCATCAAGGACTTGGTAGCAATTGGTACTCCTAACATTGGGTCAATAATGGCTTTAGTGGTGACTTGATTGAAGTTGATTTAAATACAAGTATTCCCCCCATCTCCTTCACTATACTTTCCCACTTTGTCTAAGGGTATTTACTTGAATTGAGTGACCAGTTTCACTTTTGTGGGATCTACAAAAACTTTCCTAGCTATGTCCTCTCGATGGCAAGGTTTCATTTTCATCAATTCTTCCACTGTGAAATTGGCTAGTGTTCCTTGGCTAGTGTTCTAGATTTTTTGAAATTGGCTAGTGTTCCTTGGGAACTCTTCTTTGAACAAAGAAGTGTTGCCTTTTTGCACCATGAAGTTTCTTTGTGTAGTCCTGAATACCTTGGTAAGATATTTAGGTTGGCATTCAAACATTTCCTCACTTGTAGGTTTAAAGCTTTGGACATCTAGATAGTTCATTATAGTGAATGGTCTTGCATCGATCTCATTGAAGGTAGGCTTTCACATCTGCCACTTCTTGCATTTTCTTCTTTTACTTCATGCCAAAACTTATCTCTCCCAAGACTCATCAATATCTCCCTTATGGCGTCAAATTTATCTTTTGGATTGGGCAATATAACCTCATACTTAGGATCTTCTTTGCTAGAGTAGGCAAGTCATAAGAGATAAACAAGTGGAATATTTTTTTGACTCAATGGAAGGAATTCAGAATTGGTCTCATTGGAATTGTTACTTTGCTGGTTCCAATCAATAAAGCAACATGCATTTAGGCACATCAATCAACCAAAGGACTTTATATGTGAGCTATCATAGAGAGGATTTATACACGATACATCACCACAAATCTATAGCTTTAAATAATTTGAATAGGAAATAATCACACTGGCCACAAGAAGAAGATTCATGAAATATGTATCCAAAACAGGTAAATACCATCCCAAGAAGAAAGATGATGTCACTTTTGTTTAATGGATTTCTTACAAAATCTTAGATCTCTAGTATGCACCAAATGGCACAAGGCTCTTCACAAATGTCTAAAAGAATACATAGAGGTAGCAGAAAATATTGCTAGAGATTTGAGGCTACCTCAAATAGCATAAAAAGATCATATGCTTTCAAGTGAGGGAAAATTGAAAACACCTTTGTGGAAGAGCACCATCACCTTTGCTAAACACTAAAGCACCATCACTAAGAGGACCTTCTTCTAGATATGGCAAGGATCACTTAATTAGAGATTGTCCTCCTGCCTCACCACAAGCTCCAAAGATGGATTGATATATTTTTTTAATTGTGGGAGGGATCACTTATTTTATGATTTCCCAAATAATCATTCTAGTAGTCAAGAAACATACCTCCATCAACATAGTGGAAGTTATGGAATTGGTGAGTAGTGGCATGGAGGATTCAAGAACAAAAATAGAGACTAAACCTCAATCTCAAGCTACACATCAAGAAGTGATAATTGAGGTAAAACCACACATAGTGGATAATACTCTAGAAACACCTTTAATGTATAGAAAATGACAAACTCTTCAAATACAAGATAAAAACAACTACATGTAAGTCTAGAAGAGGAAAAACAAGTGAAAATGGGAAGGAAATATTGAGGAATCAACTAAAACACATTTAAATTCTTAGAAACAATATGAAATTGGTCTCTCCTTTTTTACAGAATCATCGATACCTTGGGCGAATCGAATCCCACAAGGGGTAATCAAGCTAGTTCAATCCTTGTTGGTCCTCTTCTTAAAGATTTAGAGATGTACTTAAAAGCATAGCAAGCATGGATAGAAACTATCACAATTTTTTCCCAACATGGAAAACTTTATACTAGGGAATACTAAGAGAAGGAGAACGCGCTTAGAGCCTCTTACAAAACCTATTATGGACATCGAGATACTAGATCCCTTAGCTCATCAAATGCATACACCATAAGAAACACATGGTAATACCTTGCTGGAACCAGAGAATAAATCCAAACTACACATAAACAATTTGGAATTACATAAGCATGAATGGGAGATCACCATCTCACAAGTAGAGGAAATTTGGTCTAAGGAACTCTCTAATAGAGTATATTAATTTTGGATAAAAAACACTCATAGAAAAACACCAATCTTGACCTCCCTTTTTTTAAATTGTAGTGAATAAAGAAGTAATGGTGCCTATTGTGGGAAATGAATTATGTCCCAACTGGTTGGAAGTAGATCGTTACAACTTGTGAACCTTTCCAAATTATATGGGACTATACGAGAAAACATTGGTGTATATGAGCACCATTGAAAATTAATAAAGGGGATGATAACCAACTAGAGAGTAGAAAAGCTGAGAGAAGTTGAAATAAAGTGCATAATATCTATAAAAGTACTTCTATCTATGGAAGGGAACAAAGCAAGGATTGGGGCAAGAATTAGAGAATATTAGTGGGAATGGAAAGGAAATCCAAGTAGACAAGACAAGAGATTATAATGAAGGTAACTAACTAAATATTTACCTACCTATGCAATATAATGGATCTATTGCTAAAGCTATATTGTACATGGGAGTAGGAGTAGATAAACCTACTAAGGAACTTTGGGAGAAGTGGGTAAAATTTGCTCAAGACCAAATTGAATGAAGTTGAAACTTCCTTATGACATGTAGACAGGCCATTAGGAATTCTTGAATTAGTTTCCTTGATCACATGAAGTTTATAATATGTGCACAATTTATCCATCTATCAATTCAAGAAAACTAGCATGTATGGATGATACTAGTGAGATCTTTTATGAAAGAACTCAAAGTAGTACAAGATTATGGAAGTGGGTCTTTATATATGCAATTTACCTTGGATTAACCAATAAAATAAATCATAGAGATTACTCCTAGAAAGATGTCCAATCTCATCAATGGAATGGGATACATAAAGAGGTGGATTAGCTCTCCCTAACTACTGGTATTTTGAAAAAACCCTCTTGAATCAATAGTGACACCAAATTGTGTATTTATAGACTAGAAAAACACGGAAAAGAAAAGAAGCTATTGTTAGATAAATGACACACCACCCCAAGTGCACTAAAGACTAATTGGAATCATCCTATAGGTTAGTGGTTTTTCTAGGTGAGGATTTTGAGCCTCCCTTTGCATAATATTTACATGGCAGGTTTCTTAGAAGAAAAAGATAATAACCTAGAAATCAATAGTGAAGAAGACCTTTTAAGATAAGTAGGTGTAATGATGACAAAAAAAAACTCATTCATGCCAAAAATGCTCATTTATCACGTAAAACACGAAGCAAAGAGAAACAAGAAAAAATATGAAAGAAGAAGTCAATATCTTTGATCCTCTAGAAAAGTTAAAAAATAATAAGTGGAAAATCAGTTGGTAATATTGAAATGTCCAAAAAAGAAGCCACTCCAAGACTCATAAGGAACAAACATAGGGAGTCGTGGTGTCTACAAAATATTTTGAAGATAAATACACCTATGTCGGGTACAATATTACCTTGAAGGCAAAAAAAAGTAATGGACTAAATTGTTCAAGTAAGACATCTTTTACTAGCCATACTTTCTTGAGGCAAATCCTTGAAATATATGTAATTGAAATGGGCCACAACATATCCCAAAGCTATAAAAGGTATTTCAAAATTTTTGGACCTATCGTGTTTGTCTAAATCCTAAAATGTGTGTATTTATGGTTCAACAAAGCAAAATCTTGGGATGCATAGTCTCCAAGAATGGCATCTAAAAAATGAAGAAAAGATAAAGAGTCAATATGGATATTCCACATTCTTAACTAGCAAGGGACGTTCAAGCCTTCATGGGACTATGGATACTATTGGCATTGCATTCACATAAATGTCATTATTTCCAAACTTCTCTAAAATCTATTAGCCGATTTCAAGTGAATTGAAGAATTTCAAGCTCTTAAGAATTTAAGAGAAAGTTAAGAACTACACCAATCTTGAAGGTACAACTTGGAGTAAAGTTTTTTGTGTGCACGTAGAAACTTCAAACTAGGAAATTGGTTGTATATTAGCTCAGCCTATTGATGAATTTAAAAAATATTTCCCCACGATTTATGCAACTATGCCGTTAAATAGTGTCAAAAGTAATCATATCACCACATAAAGAGAAGGACTAGGGACGCTGCATCATGAAGAAGTTTCAAGACTACCTACTAGCCAACAAGCTCAAGTTTTTCTAATCATGAATCACCATGTTAATTCATCAATAGATGTTCTAACATATGAAGTTTATTTAGATGGTTCTCTTTACTAGTGAAATCAACCTCAAGGAAGTGTTTAAAAATGTTAACATGCATATTTCACCTCAGAGAGAGTGAATCACCTCAAGGATTCATGGATTTCCTACTAGACACATACTTACTTAGCATAGAAATAGTTCCAAGATGGTGGAGGAATTAGTTCTCATTCTCACGTTTTATCCATTGCCCTAAAGAATCATGGTATGTTGCCCTAAGATTAGAGCATTGAAAATACATAAAGAATCATGGTATGTTGCCCTACAATATTAAATCATGGAAAAATCCTCAAGGAATCATGGTATATTGGCCTACAATGGAAACATATGTACATGACCTTACCATCAAATGCAACAAGTGTACATAGACACCCTACTCATACCAAATTATATCAAATGATGATACTGTTAGAGAAAAATAATAATAGATTATCTCAAATATAAGAAGTGTCCTAAATGCATCCTATCTCCAAGAAAAGGGACTCTTGAAGAAATATTTGAAAAATATGCTTTAGTATATTATCAACTATATAAACAAGGCATGTATGATACTCTAAGACTATGTATCTATATTATGAATTGCACATGATGTGTAGGAAGAGACCATTTCTCACTTATTTAGGTAGCTAAAATGATTCTATTCACTCACTTCTGGTGGAACACACTCAAGATGAATGCAACGTCCTTTGTTAAATGATGTGATGTATTCCAATTATCAAAGTGTCCATTAAGGATGAGATTCCATTATGAACAATGAGGGAAGGGTGCACATTTTTCAAGTGGAAACTAGACCAGAGGACCAATTAATTCCCTTAGCCAAACAATGCACATCATAATAGCAATGGATTACCTCATCAAATGGGTTGAGGTGAAAGCAACCAGAAATAATAATGGCCACAAATAGTTAAGATTATTTTTAAAACTGCTACCATAAGATATGGAATACCAATTAAGATAATAAGTGATAAAGGATCATAATTCATGAATTATTTTATACAATATTTTGAAAAGAATTTCTACTTTCTTTTGAGAAGTTTTTTGCATATTATCCTCAAGAAAATGTTCACTTTAGAAGTACAAAACAAAGTTCTCTATACGATTCTCTAAAAGTAGTCAATAATGGAAGGATCAACTAGGATGAATAATTTCATCATGCAATGGGATTATAGAGTAGCTTACAAAATAGGCTTGGGAGCTAGAACCTTCAATATGGTGCATGGTTAGAATGGCATATCATTCATCAAATTCTTAATGCAAATGATTTGAGTAGCAAAGAACTACAATTGGACAAGTCACGAACACTCAAAGCAATTTGACAAGATAAAATGATTACACCAAACAAAGTTGTAAGCCGTAGTAGAAATATACGTCTCCAAGAGAAGGAAATTATGATGCACATATTAAGGACAAGGGCTTAAAAGAAGGGGATATGGTTCTTATATGCACTTTAAGGCAACATACAAAGAAGCTTCTGAATTGGAGACATGGCCCATAAATATTAATCACATTTTAACAAATGGAACCATCAAATTAGTTTTGTTAAAGGGAATAGCATACCTCATTATATAACTGATGTCTATGAAACTATTGCAAGAACCCTCGATGAAAGACGTGTTGAGACTCCAATTTGCAAAGAACAAAGAATTCATGAGGAAGCCCATTTGCAAGATCTAGACACTTTCATCCAAACAACAAAAGAGTATGAGATTAAGAGTGATAATGATCCATTATCTCATCAAAAACACATGCAAGTACAAGAAAGAAAATACAAAAGGATTCATATCCCGCCACAATCATAATATATTTGGTGACGCATGGGAACTTTGTGGTGTCATGTAAATACTAACTCACAATGACAAAAGATACAACAATTACAGATTTCTAAGAATTTGCTCAAGGCATAATATATAAAATCATGTAAATGGATACCTAAACAACAAGATCCACACTACACCTCAACATCTATGTGACTATGATGCAAGACTACATCCACCTAATCGCAAGCATAAACGCACTCATAAATTGTTTTGATTTGTTTGTTACTTTGTTCATATCACATGCTTGTACAATTGAATTATTTTGTTTAATAACTCATATTCACAGGGAAGCATGATAACTAAATTTTACATTAGACCTCCCCCATTAGACATTGATTTTCCTTTGTGTTTGCATATACCATGGGCACTTTTCTTTCATCACATATTTTTTTCCTTTTCATGATCATAAAGATATGTTATTTTTCATGTTTCAAAAGTTGTGATAGAATAGATTAGAAGTAGAACAAATATCTTGCCATCTTGACAAGTTGATCCATTGCACATTGGTTGAAAGGATGCAAAGGCTCCCTAGGTGAACGACCTTTCGTCTACTTCTCCATGAAGGAGGTCGATTGAAAAAAAATGTGAAATACATTTCATGGAAAACGTGTTCATCAACATACAAAAGATGGAATGCATAAGTAGAGTACGGGGATTCATGAGGTATGGGGAATACTTTTGGATATAGGAAAGCCAAGATTTAAAAGATGTGTCCTATCAATCAGTAAAATGTTTATATAATGTGAATAAGAATATCTCATTGACTCTTAATCTTATTTGAAGATACCCTAATTTCCAACCAAAATGACTCTAAAGTACATTTACATCCGAACGTAATAGAAGATCAAGCCAAAAATATTCTTGTAGATCTCAAGAATCCAAGGTTATATGCATCGATACCTAAAGACAACAGCAATAGTATTGCTCAAAAGCTGAACGTCCTCTTTTTGCGCTATCAAATTTAGGACCTTCCCAGTTGTGGGATTTCTTGCATTCTCTAGTCATGTTATCCATACCTATGGTCTTAGAATGTGGAATTCTTTGTATGTCTGATTTTGTATTCCATACTAGTTAATCTTGGGTTTTCGATCTTCCAATGTTGGATTGATTCACACGTGGTAATATTGTATCTACTCTAATCTTGGTAAGAAGTGCTCCCCTCATGCCAAAGGCAGAAATTTTCACAAAGCTCTTTTTTTTTGGGAGGGGGGGCTTTCAAAAACGGTCACCAATACCTTCGAGAATGCTTTCTGCCACATGAGAAGATATTAGCTCTTTCACCACACCTTTGTCAAAATCGAAGTACTAGCAATCCGACACATCTATGGATTTTATTATTGGGTTACCTAAATCAATGGCATCGAATTCCCGTTAAAGTTGATAAATTGAGTAAAATGGCCCAGTTCTTACTCATATGGATTTTTGTAGAGGTGCCATAAATTGTAGATATGTTCATTGAAAATGTCTCCTGATTGCATGTGCCATCAACATCCGTGTTTTAGATAGGGACTTTGTTTCAAAATAAATTTTTAAAGACATGTTTTTGCAAAAAAATCTTCGAGTATTTTAGCTTGTCACCCTAAGATCAAAAGTTAGACACAAATAATCAATTAGAAATCATAAAAGATATTTATTTACCTTCGATGAAACATGTATAATAATCATTCTCACTCAACCATAAAAATGTCACCTTTTTAAATAAGCTATGGTACACATCCTAGTTCTCCATGTGCAATTGGTAACCAAGTAACAGCCTTGGTGTAGAGGACTTATTGGCAAATCTTGAAGAAAACTAGGAAATATAAGAATCTTAATAACATGAAAACTCATAGAAATAAAGTTTATGCCCATCAAATATTCCCAAAAGTGTTTGCAATAGGAGAAGTGTTTTTTGCAACATCATTATGAATTGAAGGCGAATGTGCTTAATTATCCCAATGAATGGTTGCAAAAGAAGATACTGTTTCTGTAGGTGTCTGCTACATTAGCATCATTGACCAAACAAAATTGTGTTAAAGCCAATCATCCCCAAACCAATGGCCATACTAAAAGAGCCGACTAAATTTAAAGGATATACTTAAAGCATATGTTTTTAAACAGCAGACATATTCAGACTTCTTATTTACTTTTTGTATAATTCGTACAATATTCAACCTCCCTTAACAAATTTGATTTTCAACGTAAAAGCTCCAACGCTGCATAAGTTCTTGGCAAATCTTCAAGAACATGTGGAACTAACAAAACTGAGCTGCACAAAACTCCTCAAAAAATAAAGCAAAAAATGATGCCCTGAAGTGTCTGTAGGAAGCGAGTGTTTTTCCCCGCGTGCTTAATACATCGTCACTAACTAGAAGAAATTTACTAAGTTCTCTCAAAGATTTTGAAGTCTCTGGAAGGTAGTAAAAAAGCTCAACAATCTTGCATAGCCATTAATGTTTCTTTCAAACTACATAATCCATTACTGTTTCACTTCGTAACATTGGAAAAAAATATTTATGAGGATATCTAATAGAGATTACCATGTCTTTGTAAGAATCTAACACTTCCAAACATTGTCCAAACAAGGTCCTAGAACAGCGATAGAAATGGTCTTACAATTGTATCATCCAAAAGCTTTTATTTTCCTAGATGCCACAGGGGAATTATATTATAATTTGCCATTTTTATCTTGGCTTAATCACTGACAACAATGATCTTGAGAAGAGGGGAAGGGACGATGTCATAATTTAGGATTCCTGTGCATGGGCCATGACTATCATAGGTCCATGCGGATATGGGACTCCAAGTTCACGAGGCTCAAGGGTACTCAAAGGTTCCCTAAGGTGATGATATGAGCACACATTATGGTCACATGTCATTATTAGGACATACTAAATGCCACATGAGCGGGTGCAAGAAACATAAATAAATTGGGTGGTGAGTTGCATGGACGTTCTTCTCACACCCTTTACACTAATTAATAGAAATTCCTCAAAAGAAGCAACAACTGTCAAAACAGCAAATAAGAAAAACATTCTCAATAAAATATTTGGGTGACATCAAACATAATAACTCAAGGTAGAAGCAATCGATGCATCTACTTTTTCCAGGTGAGTATATCTACAAAGAACATCAAAAGTTCAACATCGAATGTAATCAGACACTAAGCACTCCATTAGGCATGCTTCATTGGATGACAAGAGTGGCCTAGATGCATTGATGTCATAGCTTACCAAAGATGGAGCAAAGCTTTCCAGCTTGTTATCACTGTAGGGACCATCTTCCATCATAGGAAATGATGAGGATGACATGTAAGTTAAACCAGACAGATGCATATAAGTTAAACCAGACAGATGCATATATTTTCCTAATAGCATCAAATTATTGATGTAAAAAGAACTGTGACAAGCAACGAAGCCATACAAGAATAAAACCCGACTTGAGGTCACACACAGTTTGAAGGTTGCCATACCTGCACCAACAATTGGCAGTAGCAGGTAGAACCGATGGAGAACAAGCGCCAACTGGTGTAAAACTGGATGCAAAGAAAGTTAAAAAACAAAAACTGCATACTGCCAGTCTAAAACTGATGAGAAAACAATGAAATGTCTGAACTGATTGCCACAATCTGACTGGATTCAATCTGGAACGAAGTAAAAAACAATGTTTCTGAGAGTGAATGGTATGCAGAAGGAACAACTCATCAAAACTGTAACAGCTCTAGGCCACCCATAGCAATATATTAGTGTAAGCAGAATGAATACAACAACATAATGAGCAATGGAATGACCCAGTTGCAGACTTTGATAATGCAATCTTTGGATTTCATAATTCCACCTCCTTGTTACAGAGTGTTACCGAAGCTACATGATCACATCTTATCACATGTCTGACTAGACATGCATAAGCTGATGGTGCAGACCAAAGCTGCAAATGCTGTAGGAGCAGCTGAAATAAACTTTCACACACGCACGCACGCACGCATACATACATACATACATACATACATACATACGTACATACGTACATACGTACATACGTACATACGTACATACATACGTACATACATACATACATACATACATACATACATACATACATACATATATGTACGTACATACATACATACATACATACATACATACATACATACATGCATACATACATACATGCATACATACATACATGCATACATACATACACACACACACATACATACATACATACATACATACATACACACATACATGCATACATACATACATACATACATACATACATACATACACATACACATACTCACACACACATATATACATATATACATATACAGACACACACACAAAAACACAAACATATAATTTATCACTTTTGGAGTGCTCTTGGAGCTTGTGAAGAAAAAAGAGGTCCCTTCAACTTAGAGAGGTGAAGCTGTGTTCTACCAAGTGTACAGCAATTTGAAACTTATCTATTGGGAGGAGATCATCTTCACCTTCGGAGATTATTAAGTTATCGCCAGCTTGTATTTTTTGCAGAACTTTTATGCTATCATGTAACTTCATGTATATCATATTGAAATGTAATGTTGTGTCGAGCAGGGCTCCTTTATTCTCTCTCATGCCTTCTCTATCCTACATTATGTCTCTATTGTCTCTATATTGATTGTTGACCTAAAAACCAACAGCATATGTATGTTCTCTCTCCCTCTCCATCCCCCCCCCCCCCTCCCTCCCTTCCCCCCCCCCCCCTCCCTCCCTCCCCCCCCCCCCCTCCCTCCCCCCCCCCCACCCCCCCCCTCCCCCCCTCCCTTCCTCCCCCCCCCCCCACCTCCCTTCCTCCCCCCCCCACCTCCCTCCCCCCCCCCTTCTGTTGAAGATAAATGTACAAGCTCATTTTCATATGAGCCATGCTTGGATAAATTTACCAACTATAAAGATAAAGAAAAAAGTGGAATAAAAAAGGAAAAAATAATAAAAGAAAAAGTCTAGTCAAAATTCATGATGAGTAAGAGATACAATATCTTGCATTGTAGTTAGTAGCATGTAGTGGAGAAAGTGGTGAGTTAAGAAGGAGGCACAAACTTCTTCACATGCTCATTGGTTATAAAAGTGAAGTGGGAGCACATTCAAAACAAGGAGAGAAAGAGGCAAGAGCTCTCAGTAGTCGGATCTAGCCATTTTGTCATTTTGGTTTTCCCTTAGACTCCTTCCAGCCGCACGTCAGTTTGTACACAGCTCTGTTGCAGAGCTCATATCTCAGTGCATATGTAACAATTTTGTGCGTTTAAACATTCATTGGAAAGCTTATCTTGTGTACTTTCTGCATATCAAATATATCTTTGAAAGCTTATGTAGTTTGTGAGATATCAGTGAAAGAGTGAAGTCCAGTTTTTCAGTATACCTGTGTAGATAGGTAGTCTATTTTGGTCGGTTCAGTTTCCCAACCAAAACATATCCAAATTGCGTGATTTTTGTCTTGTTGGAAAGCCCTTGGGAACTAATTTCATTGTCTCAATAATTATATCTCATTCAGATCATTCATACTCTGTGAGATATCTACCAGAGAGTAAAATCTAGCTTTACAATGTACTTATGTGTGCAGGTGGTCTATCCTGATGAGTTGAGTTTCCTGATCAAAACTCATCCAAATTACTTGATTTTTAGCTTGTTGGAAAGCTATTTGTGTCTACTTACTCTGTACCAAATATCTTTCTCAAAGGATATATATTCAGAGAGATATCAGTCCGAGAGTGAAGCTCAGTTCTTCAGCATACCTGTGTGGACAGGTAGTTCATCTTTGACAGTTGTGTTTCCTAATCAAAACTTGTCCAAATTAAGTCATTTATAGCTTGTTAGAAAGCTCTCTTTGTTTACTTTGATTGACTAAAGCATCAAGTCCATTTGAGTTTTGTGTTGAGAGCAGCAAGCTATCTAAGGTGCAGATGTTTGTCCAAGTGTTGGACATACAAGGGTTCACTACACACTTCCGTTGCGCATAGGAGAACTCGTTCTCCACACCTTCCCCCCCCCCCCCCCCCTCCCTCCCTCCCTCCCCCCCCTCCCCCCCCCCCCCCCCCTCCCCCCCTGCCTCCCTCCCCCCCCCCTCCCTCCCCCCTCCCCCCCCGCGTGCGCGTGCGTGTTGTAGGCGCGAAAGCGACGGTCGATGGATCAGTTCAACCGCCGAAAATACGGCGCACGCGGGGTGCTTGGAACAGGCTCAGGTAATGTCATGATAAATCTTTAGCTAATAAAGAGTCACCCTTGAGAGCAAGATTTTAGTACTCAATTGTTTATGCACGAACAAATGTATTGATTTTTACTTGCAGTAATGGATAAACTCAATGAAGGAATGGAACAACTTTAAGCTTCTGGGTTTTCAAAAACATTTAAAAAGAAAAAAATCTAGGTGATGAGTATGCCTTCAACTTCCAAAGATCAGAACTTTATTTAGTTTAAATGTCAAACAAGCGCAAAGCCTAAACGCTTGATATAATTAGATTTGGACAGAAACAACCAAGAGGAATCTTTGTTTTTGAGATAAATTTTAACTAGAAATCAAAACTGTCTTGATGACGTATGGAGAAAATAAAGTCATTTGCTTGCAACGAGTTTAAGATGATACGAAAACCCAAACATATATGTTCTGAACGCTTTTCGATAATTCTTTATTTTTGTTTGTCTTTTTAATTCAAACACATTGATTAATCAGCAAATGCTTGGACAAAGGCAACATTAAACATAGCATACTCAACACAGATAAATGACGTCAGTACAGATAAACGTGAAGACTCTGATTGCACATATCTCTTCCCAGAATTTTTGGTTTGGCGCTATATGGAGTATAGTATGGCTTCTTGAGTTTATATGAAAAAACATTGGAATAACGACGTTCTTGTTTTTCTCAAGTTATCATGGTGCTGCAAAAAAAAAAAAAAATGAATAACATTTTCCCTCAGCAAACAATCATAGTACAATCACCATGGTATTTCAAATCACATCAACACTTGTTTATTGCAGTTTAATTATGACTATAAAAAAAGCCAAAGACTATATTTCACTTGTAGAATCAATCACAAGGACAATAGAT
The DNA here is from genome assembly GCA_020310875.1 of Ceratopteris richardii. Classification (NCBI taxonomy): domain Eukaryota; kingdom Viridiplantae; phylum Streptophyta; class Polypodiopsida; order Polypodiales; family Pteridaceae; genus Ceratopteris; species Ceratopteris richardii. The sequence goes on from CM035439.1 coordinate 8,442,596, forward strand.
GAAGATCGTCATATCAGCGAGAATACAAGCTTACAAATTCTTTCTTTGATGTGATGAGACAGCTGTCAATGTCGTTTTGTTTCTTTGTGCAATCAAGCGCGATCATGAACAGAACCCAAGCCACTTTGTTGCTCAAGCTTCGAAATTGGTAGTTTGTGTAATAGCGTCATGCTCTCTCAACCTGTATCAATTAAACTCAAAAAGAGTACATCACACACTTTCAGATTGTATGCTCTCTAGACTAATTCATTTACACATTATATTCTCAATCATTTCCTCTGCCATAAGCAACAGTGCTTTGCATCACATAAGTATGTATATAGGTTCCTGTTAATTTTCTCAAACCAACAACAAAATTCTTCTCAATTCTCCAACAGATATATCTTATTTCTTCTTTTGACGATATTCATTTCAGTAGCAATCATCAATTCTTGAAGTTTGAAATGAAATGTTAATGTGCACACTGAAGAAGAATTCCAGAGTGGAAGAATATCTATTGATACTGCTTTATTTCTTTCTCAAAATCTGCGTCACATAAGTCCTCTGCATACAACAAAGTTAACTTTTAGCTGAACAAGCTTCTTAATAACAGAAATCCTATTATGAATTCTACTTTACTCTCACAGAAATCACGCCCTCCATTCAATTCTAAACTATTGTATCATTTGCAAGACACAAAACTGGAGCTTTGTTCCTGCACTTTTGAACTAAAAAAAAATCTCATCATATCAATAAATATATAGTTAAAAACCAAAATAACGCAGCGCTAAGCATTTATACCAGTTTTGTTTTCCTATTTCTATTTGAAATATGTTTTTACACAGAGCATACAGTCTAAGCAAAACAATCAATTACTACAGACCTTAAGATTTGAGCGTTGATTCAATGTCATCGTGATATGCTTTTTGACAAAGCGTTAAGACCTCAGAAGTGACCAAGATGAAATGCACAATCATATATTATATTTCAACCATGTAACTTGTTCTGTGAACTACCATCGCCCTTTGAGAGAATGACAAAGAGAAACTGTAGATCCAACCTTTGAACCTGCGCCAACTCTTTTCGTAAGGCAAACGTAAGCCGTACTTTCAAAGTAGATTTGTACATTTCACAAGTCAGTAGCTCATCAAAAATCAGACGTCTTTAGTATTGAAGCTTCATCGGACAAATAAACAGACACAAATTGCGAACAGGCATCCCCTCCTTCTATCTTCTTCTCGAGGTAAGCAAAGACTATGCCTCTCCTTCCATGAAAGATTCTCCAGCTGCCCAGCGAGCTCTATTCCCTCCAGCGTTCCTCTCTTCTCAGATGATCTTCTTTGATGGCGCGTATAGCTCAAGATCTCCGTCCTCCCTGTGACGTCTCCCTCTGATCATTACCCAAAAACTTTCCCTTGGTCGTGACCTTCTGTCGCTATGATCATCCTCTTCTCTTCCGACCAGCGTGCCCTGTTCAGCCCCTCCGAGAATTCCCAGAACAGCAGCGCTTTCCTCTTCAGAATCATGACCGAAAAAACGAGAGAGAGCCTACACACACACAATACAGATCTATATAATGTTCACAACACACATGCATGCTAAGCACGTAACTAATACACTGATATGCATGCGCATTTCTAACTTTAGTTCACATACTCTTCACTTACACACCTTACCTTATTTCTCATGCACACTCACACATACTTCCACTTCATCATGCACACGTTCTTAGATAACTTGCGCTCGTTTTTAATTTAAACCATAAAGAATATAATAATCTCTTGTAAGTTACATATTGAATATAAATCAATTAATCACAAAGATATACATATAATAAATATATATTTCTTATTTATCCTAATTATTAATATATATTACTTACTTATATATAGTTAATAGATAAACATATAAGTTAGCACACATGCACCCATAAAAGAGACACGCATTCAAAACTCATATAATATGGGTCTAATCACATAATACTTATATATTAACCTTTATAGACTTAAACTCATAGACGCACATAACACATATTAACACATATACTTACACGCTCATTTAAGGAACACATATAGGTGCACACAATGTATTCTTTAGGTATTCATATGTAAATACATACCTATAGCAAAAACTCACATTCTCATCTACTCATATAGACATATGAACACATACCACATCAAATGCATTTCAGATATAAATGTAGATTCATATCCCTACAATCATAGGCACATAATTATCTTTTAATTGTTAACC